>PVIH01003933.1:0-86846 GCA_004025045.1 Sigmodon hispidus
TCAGCTGAAAGCCTTAGAACAATTAGAAGTGAACTCACCTAGAAGGAGTAGATGGCAGGAAATAATCAAACTTAGAGCTGAAATCAATACAATTGAAACAAAAAGAACAATACAAAGAATCAACGAATCTAAGAGTTGGTTCTTTGAGAAAGTTAACAAGATAGATAAGCCCTTAGCCAAACTAATCAAAAAACAGAGAAAGAGTGTTCAAATCAACAAAATCAGAAACGAAAAGGGGGACATATCAACAGACCCCCGGCTCTCACTGGCATCTCTTCTTGGTGTCTCTCTGGCTTCTCTGCTCTGATCTGCCTATTCCCAGGGTTTTCTTAGTCTGATAGCCCCACCCACACCTCCTGTATGTCTTCAGTCAACCAGCATTTTTATTAAACCTGTAGGCGGGACAATTATTTACAATATAACAACATAATCCCACTACAAACAACAACACTTGCCTTTCCAGTTTCCAGGTGCTGCCTGGAACATTCCGGGTGCATGCAAACTTCCTCCACCTTAAAGACAGTGAGGTAAGTTCTTCTACATTGTTTCTCCAGGACCAGCTGCCATTTTATATCTCCTTCTCCCATTCTTCTGCTCCCCTTCACTTTAAATGACACATTATTAGACATTGCACCCACAGATAAGCTCCTTATTTTAGACAGAGTGCCTTGGAACTTTGCTTCCCCTGTCCCATAACCTATTTACTTAAAGGTTCAGGGGATTACAGTGTACAGGTGTTTGGAAGAACATTCTAACTCACACAAACATTCATTAACTACTTAATCTTGCCTTTATCATGCCTTCCAGTCAGTACATGTGTGCATCTGCATGCACATAAATATTTTTATTCAAATTTAAATTATCAGCCATGACAGGTCTAGCATAAAGACCAGAAGAAACAAAACAAAACAAAACAAAACAAAAACCAGATGTAGATAAAGGGAGTGGATAGATGGCTTGGTAGTTAAAGAGCTTGTCATTCCTACAGAAGGCCTGGGGTTGGTTCCTAGTAACCTCATAACTCCAGTTTTATGGTATACAACCCTCACTTTTGATTTCAGTGGCACCAGGCACCCACATGGTGCACAGACATACATGCAGGCAAAATGCTCACACCTGTAAAATAAAATAAATAAATAAATACACAGATGAAAATTAAAGGGAAAAGAACAAAATAGAAATGGTAACACAGAAATAGTAACATCTTATGGCTCAATGGCAAGTTCTGCTTGTCCATTAACAAACAGAAAGACATAGAAACATGAAGGGTACAAGTTCTGGGTGAGGTAGAACACACTTGTAGAGGATTGTTTAGCTCCATGCCAGCCAGTCTTAAAACAACTAGAAAAAAAGAAAAAGCAAAGCAAAAAAGGAACATTCAAAGAGCAAGAAGTAACCCTTAGAAATATAAAAACATAGAAAATAAAACAAAGTTTAAGATTTTTTTTTCAAATGGAAAACATCTCAGAAAATAAATAAAATGTCCAAAGGTGGATGACTGCAGAGGAAAGAGAGAGTGAGAACCAAGCCAAAAGTCACAAAATTAAAATGATATGAGTTTATAAAGGTTCCTGTTTTCTTTGAGAAGAAAACACCCAATTAAGAATGTTCAAATTCCCAGACCTGGAAAGCGATAGTTACAGACTAGAAGGACCACCCATGTCTGGCCAGATGAGTGCAAAGTAATTCACAGCATGATGCAGCAGCATCAACATTCACAGCTCCATGAAGAAAAAAGTTGGGCAGCTACCCAGAAAAGTTTTACACAAGGATCAGGAAACCAGACAGCATCAGACTTAACATCTGCCTTGGAAGACAAAGGCAATGCCATAAGAACTCTGAGGGGAACTGGCTTTCACTTAGAATTCTAAAGTAAGCCAAACTTTCCAGAAGTGTAAGAGTTGGAAAAAATATCTTCAGATACACACAGCTACAGCTTCCCTTCCCCAGCACCTTTTCCACTAGAAAGAGGGAGTGAACCAACACAGGGGAGAACATCTCAGGAAAGCAGGGGCTGTAGTCTGCCAAGCTTGTAGCATGCCACTGCAGGTCTCAGTGAAGCAGGCTGTGGGGCTCCAGGCTGGATGTGAGCTGGGGGACAGGCAGGCGGGGCTCTCCAGCTCTCCATCAGTGGCTGCTGAAGAGAGAAGCCAAAAGAGATGAAACTGGACAGTACTCATAGGAAATGCACCTTTGCATAGGGCTGCTGAGGTTGAAGAAATAGGCACACAGGAAACATGGAACACTGATTAAAGGATTTGTGCAGTGCCATAAATAGGAAAACAGATGGGAAAGCCAGAGGTTGGGCTGTGAGTGTGCGTGCATGTGTGTGTGCATGAGTGTGTGTGTGTGTGTGTGTGTGTGTGTGTGTGTGTGTAGGGGTGAGTGACACTTTGGATCTGGAGTGTCCCTGACCCCAAGGTCCATTTGCTATGAGCTGGGCCCTTGCTTGGTGCTTTGGGAGGCTACACCAGTTTCTTACTTTTCCAGCCATCAGGTGGAGGCCTATGCCCCTTCACAGACTCTCAATGTGATTTGCCACCTCAGCACAGGCTCAGAGCAACAGAGCAAATCAGTCATGAACTGATCCAGGTGGAGCTCTGATACTGTGAGTTAAAACATATCTGTCTTCTCCATAAGCTGATTGGCTCTAGAATTCCTTAAAGGGACAGAAGCTAACCAACACAGTGACTGCATTGTGTTGCCAATGGATGCTGTCCTGGTTTGGAAAAGTCCAGTTCCATGGAGCTAATAGTCCGAGTTTGACATCCACTGCACAAACCTTTCACTTACATATTCTATGGATTGAGTATAGATTACCTTAACAAAACTCGTGTTGAGGCCAGGTGCCCAGTGTAAGCATGGAGTGGCAGTGGGGCCTGCCAAGAGAATCATGGGAAATCCACCCTCCTCCGGGATAACCAAGAGCTCTAGGGTAGTTCTGGCTCTCCAGGGATTGGATTCCATTCCCAACAGACGTCATCACACAGCGACCCCAGCAACCCCCTGCAACAACCGGAAACCCACAGATCCCTGGCCCACAGCAGACTAAGAGGTGAGTGGCACCCCGGCCAGGCCAAAAGGTGACCACAGTCTCCATAACTCAGCCCAGGGACACAACCCTTAGAACCCCATCCCCACCCAGCTGTACCTTAAACCAAGTCAGGAGGGAAACCCCCTGCAAGTTCAAACCCCAGCCAGCTGAACACCCCAGCACCAAAATCCCTCCCCATCCCGAACCAATGTCCTCATGCCATGACCCCAGATTTAAACAATATCTATCCATAAATCTGGCCCTATAGAAAGCACTAGAGGGAAAACTCTAATGTAAGGAAAACAGATATACCCATGAAACCACAAGGAGTAGATAATCTCACAGAAGAAAAACCCAAAGAAGAAACACACATACTATCATCAAAAATAATAGGAATTAACAATCACTGGTCATTAATATCCTTTAATATCAATGAACTCAATTCACCTATTAAAAAGACACACCCTAACACAATGGATACAGAAACAGAAGCCATCTTTCTGCTGCATGCAAGAGACACACCTCAACTCCAAAGACACAGGCTCAGAGTAAAGGATTGGGAAAAGACTTTCCAATCAAATGGTCCTAAGAAACAAGCTGGTGTAGCCATCCTAAGATCTAACAAAATAGACTTCAAACTAAAATCAATTAAAAGAGACCAGGATGGACATTATTTATTCATCTCAGGAAAAATCTACCAAGATGAAGTCTCAATCCTGAACATCTATGCCTCTAACAAAAGGGCATCTACATATGTAAAAGAAACACTGCTAAAGCTTAAACCTCACATCAAACCCCACACATTAATTAATAGTGGAAGATTTCAATACCCTACTCTTGTCAATGGATACGTCTACCAGACAGAAACTCAACAGAGAAATAAAGGATCTAACAGATGTTATGACCCAGATGGACTTAATAGATATATACAGAACTTTCCACCCAAACACAAAGGAATATACTTATTTCTCAGCACCCCATGGAACTTTCTCAAAATTGACCACATACTCAGTCATAAAGCAAACATCAATAGATACAAAAAATAGGAATAACTCCCTGTACCATGTCAGATAACCATGGTCTAAAGTTAGAGTTCAACAACAACAAAAATCACAGAAAGCCTACCAATTCATGAAAGCTGAACATCTCTCAATCAAAAGAAGTTAAGAAAGAAATTAAAGATTTCCTAGAATTCAATAAAAATGAATCCACAGCATACCCAGACTTATGGGACACAATGAAAATCGTGCTAAGAGGAAAGTTCATAGCACTAAATGGCTAGAGAAATCTCACACAAGAGACCTAACAGTACAGCTGAAAGCTTTAGAACAATTAGAAGCATACTCACCTAGAAGGAGTAGATGGCAGGAAATAATCAAACTTAGGGCTGAAATCAGTACAATAGAAACAAAGAGAACAATACAAAGAATCAATGAATCAAAGAGTTGGTTGTTTGAGAAAGTCAACAAGATAGACAAACTCTTATCAAAACTGAAAGGCAGAGAGAGAGAGAAAGAGAGAGAGAGAGAGAGAGAGAGAGAGAGAATCCAAATTCATAGAATCAGAAATGAAAAGGGAGACATAATGACAGACACCCAGGAAATTCAAAGAATCATTAGGTCATACTTCAAAAATCTATACTCCACTAAATTGGAAGACCTAAAAAAAATAGGCAGCTTTCTGGGCAGGTACCACTTATTAAAATTAAAACAAGACCAGATAAATGACCTAAATAGACCTATAACCCCCTAGGAAATTGAAGCTGTTATTAAAAGTCTCTGAAGTAAAAAAGAAACAAACAAAAACCATGACCAGATGGTTTCAGTGCAGAATTCTACCAGACATTCAAAGAACTAATGCCAATACTCCTCAAACTGTTCCATACAGCAGAAACTGAAGAAACATTGCCGAACTCTTTCTATGAGGCTACAATCACCCTGATGCCCAAGCCACTCAAAAGTGCAACAAAGAAAAAGAATTACAGACCAATCTCCCTCATGAACATTGATGCAAAATATTCAATAAAATTCTGGCAAACCAAATTCAACAACATATAAAAAAATATAATCATCCACCACGATCAAGTAGGCTTCATCCCAGAGATGCAGGGATGGTTCAACATACAGAAAATGGCAGGTTATTATAAAGCAGTGCTCCCTCTTGTGTTTCTTCTCCTCAGTACACACCTTTCTGCTTTTCAACATGGGCTGAGCCCTCATAGCACATTGCTACTTTCCCAAGATAGCAAATAAATTTCTGTTCTTTTTAAAGCACCCAGTCTCTGGTATTGCACTGCAATAACAGAACAGATGAAGACAACATCCTATTCTTTTCAGAGCATTTTCTCATGGGTTCTCTTCCTTTGTCCCTGGGTGGTTCTGAGGCATCATGACTGCAGGTCAATTTCTCCCTTTACATAGACAGCAGCAGGGAATGGGGTAAGTTATCTGTCATGGGGTCAGCTCCTTCAGGTTTAATGTCGAATCCAATAGTATAATTAGTCACATGATTATGAATAAAGAGTGTGAGTAAAACCAAAGTTTCCCGACATCTAGTCTAGGTTCTTTGTGACTATAAAGCCTTCCCAGAAATGTATTCCGAGGAAAGAGCCTACGGACAAAGTGTTCTGTGACCTAGCATGACAAACAAACTAACTTGTTTAATCTATGATCATGCTGTCTTCTGGAGGACTTCGGACACTCTTGGGGATAGTAAAGTCCTTTAAAACAAAGTTTGGGCAATGCTGTACAGAACCTAAGATTTTAAAGTTCAGGACTAGCAGGTATTGAAATGGAACCTTAGGAAAGAATTTTCTTTCTCCAGGAAAACAGCTCCCTAAGTCTGGAAAAGTAATTGCCCAGGAGACCCTATAAGTAACGCAGCCTCTGTAGTCCATGAAGAGACTAGTTCAGCAGAGCAAGAAGAGACATTTGCATTTTAAAAATCCCTGCAAGGATTCTGGTGCACATCCACGTTTTCACATGCTGCTGAGGCTTTAAGAGCTCTGTCTGAAAGAGCATATAAAACTGAAGAAGCTGAAGTCTGAATGCTTTATGCAATTTTAGAAAATATAGCAAAAAAAAAATCTGACACCTTCGAACTTAAATCAATGGAAAAGTCCTTGGAACTCACAGGGTCCCTTGTTGCAATTTCAGGACTAGTACTTACCAGTGCTTATCAGCACTCACTTCTCAGCTGTTAATATTTCCTGCAGGGTCATTGCTTTTAAAAACTGCTCTTATAAACGTTGAGTGAAGAAGATGAGGATCCAGAAAATCAGCTGTTGAATCACCTGTTTAATCATAAACTACATGACTCCAGTAATCAGGATCCTTGTGAATAAAAAGTATGCTAACAGCACCCTCTAGTGGCCACCTAAAAGTACTACATCTTATGCATTTGAACAGACTGCTTGTTTGTGACTGGAGGGCATTTTACTTTGTGTCAAGCTCCCAGGGAGTTTACAAACAAAGAATTAGGCACAATCAGTAACTCAGTAAATAATTTCTGAGAAGCAGTAGGTATTTAGAGAATTAAGAAGGCTGTGGAATCAATGGACATCTCAAATTGGGCAATCCATGGAGGCTCTCTGGTCATATCAGCTCTGTGAAGGGGTGGCCTCCCAAGCTTGTACCAGGAAAGTGAAAGAGTAGATGAATCAGAGGTAGATCCTATGGGCCAGACTGAAGAGCTTGTATTTGGAGTGTGTGTCAGAGGCTGAACTAAGGAACAAGAGTTCTCCAGGAGGGGCCCAGTGTATTTACCAGTTAGCTCCCAAACAAAGTCTAGGATTCCACACATCACATAAGATGTGGAAGAGACATTAAAAGTTTGCTTCAGGAGAACACAAGGAAATAGGATGGTAGAGTTGGGGGAGAAATGGAGAGGGAGATATCTTGTTAGAGGAAACCATTTTGAGGATTAGGGAAACAGGTGCTAAACATCCCACGAATCCATAAGGATGACCCCAGCTAAAATTCTAAGCAATAGTGGAGAGGGTGCCTGAACTGGCCTTCTCTATAATCATATTGATGACCACCCTAATTGTTATCATAGAATCTTCATCCAGCAACGGATGGAAGCAGCTGCAGAGACCCACAGCTAAGCTCTGGATCCATTTGAAGAAAGAGAGGAGGGATTATGTGAGTAAAGGGGTCAAGATCAAGATGGGGAAATGCACAGAGACAGCTAACTCTGGATTGACAGCCAAGGAACCTGCATGGAACCAAATTAGGCCATCTGAATGTAGATCTGCTGTGTTTCAGTCGACAGTCTGAAGGACTCTGAGTATCTTCTTCCTATTCCATTACACGGGACCTGTTCATCCCCCCAACAGCTGCAGAGGCACTAACATGAGATAGTAAAAGAAACAAGAGGCAGAATCCCTGCCCTGTGAAGAGTCCATATCTCAGAAGAGTAAAATAATAGACTAGTCAGGTGATGGGCTTGAGAGTGTAGCAGAGCATATTAGACGGGGTGACTGAGGAAGCAGAGCCATCTGAACACATAAGGGTGAGCCAGTCAAAGGCTAAATGGAAATAACCTTGACATGTTTATGGAAGAGCAAAGGTTCCATGAGACTGGAGTGACAGGTCGGAGGGAAGGTGGTCATGCTTGGCTCTCAGCAAAGATCTGACAAGCTTTGCTTCATTTTTATTTTCAGGGCTGGACCAAGATACCCTCTTTAGTTCCAAAGGCCCCTTTACCTCCAATTCATGAAGACATGCATTCTAAAAATTTTTTTTTAAAGATGTTTGATCTGCATGTGCATTTGTATGAAGTGCTCGAGCAAGAGGGTGTTGGATGTCCTTGTATCGGTTAGGGAAGTTTTGTGTGAGCTCTGGGACTTGGACACAGGTCCACTGGAAGAGCAGCCGCTATTCTTAACTGCTGAGCCATCTCTCCAGCCCCAGAAACTGGGTTTGAGCCAGTGCAAAAGCATTTTACCAAGAGACAGACAAAACCACACTGGCCGAATATACTGCTATCTCTACCCATGCCGCACTCAGTCTTTGACTCTGAGCCTTATTGCTCCTGCAGCCTGTCTTGGGTTTTAATCATTGCTCTCTGCCAGCAGGATGTCAAAGCATTATTCTCCATGAGGTTGTTTCCAGTTACAGAGGTCAGTGGGAGAATCTGAACTGTGTAGAACGGGATGAGAGGTGTCAGTATTATGTGCTGCTCCAAGCTCATGTTCCAATGCTCTAATCCTGTGCCTCCCCTGAGACAGAAGCAAGTTCCCAGGGCACATTATTAACAGATGTGAATAAGAATGACTCACCTTTCTGCTTCTGGAATACATTCATGTGGTCACATTTCTAATACAACACTGATGTGGCAGGCAGAGGACACTCTTGGGTGCTGATTTTCAACTTCCACCTTGTTTAGAACAGGGTCTTCCTGTTTGCTGTTGCATATACTGGGCTACCTGACCCATGGCCTTCTGGGTATTCTCAAATCTCAGTCCTAATCTTACCACAGAAGCTCTGGGATTCCAGATGGGCACTATATGGTTCTAAGGATTTAAACTTTTTTTTTTTTTTAATTTATTTGCCTTGGTGTTTTGCCTGGAACTGGGAACTGGAACTACAGACAGTTGTGAGCTGCCATGTGGGTGCTGGAAATTGAACCCTGGTCTTCTGGAAGAGCAGTCAGTGCTCTTAACCACTGAGCCATCTCTCCAGGCCCGGTTCTAAGGATTTAAACTTACATTCTCATGCTTGCATGGCAAGCATTTTACTACTGGATGATCTTCCAGTCCTGACTCACACCATATTCCCC
Source organism: Sigmodon hispidus (assembly GCA_004025045.1). Taxonomy (NCBI): domain Eukaryota; kingdom Metazoa; phylum Chordata; class Mammalia; order Rodentia; family Cricetidae; genus Sigmodon; species Sigmodon hispidus. The sequence goes on from PVIH01003933.1 coordinate 8,816, forward strand.
AACATTCAGCTCCCCTAAACCCTGGCTCAAGAATTATGCTTCCAGTGATGGAGGTAGGGATATGAGGGCTGAGACCCTGCACAAGAGATTCTTACTCACCCCTGGGATCCATAGCATAAAATAAAGTGTGTATACAATCCTGAGATTTTGATGGTATTGTCCACGGGACCAACCTAGTTTATCCCAATCCAGGGACCAGTGTTCCCTGTAATTACCAGCTGTCTCAGTCACCAGCCACTTCTCTATCGGGGCTTTCTGGTCTTTGAAAAATACACTTTGGTCTGGAAGTGAAATGATAAAGACTACAGGCTCTAGACTCAAATTGCTGGGGCTTGACTCCCATTGAAAAGGAGTCCCATGAAATGGGTTCAGGTGAATTATACATCATATATGCCAAGCCTCAGCTCACAGTGCTGAAGAATTGTAGCTCATATAGCTCTTGGGTCAGAAAGAGCAATGAGTTAATAGTAATATATGCAAAATAATTAGGACAGCATTGTACATGGTCACCAATCAATTAACTGTTAGTGCTACTAGGTACTCAATACCATCACTATATGCTGGTTTTTTTTTTTTTTTGGTGTTTTTTTTTTGACATTTTGTGTTAACCCTTGTTAAATCTCGAAAAATGTATCTATATTTAAGGATATTAGAAAAGACATTTGTTATTCACCAAATTATTAACTTAGAGTGTAGAGGAAGGCAAAGCTATCCCCTTTATAGCATGTTTTATAAAACACTTTTCTCCCTAGCATATTTTTCTTCAGCAATTTACAAACTCCTTCCATGTTGTGTTGAGAGTGAGCCAGCCTGTGAGCAACTGGAGCCAAAATGGAGTACAAGCAAGGAGATGCCTGAGGAAAGCAGCCCTATAATGGGATTAAGTGTTACATCTTAAATACTTGTCCCACCTACAGGTTTAATAAAAAGCTGATTGGCTGAAGGCAGACAGGAAGTGTGGGTGGAGCTACCAGACTTGGAAAATCTCAGAGCAGAGCAGACACACCAGACAGATAGATGCCAAAGAGTCGACAGAGCTGCCAGGAGCTGCAGAGGAAATGCTGCAGGGAAAAGGTACCTAGCTGCATGGCTGAACAGGATAAGAAAGAGGGTTAGTTTAAGGGTAAAGGTTAGCAAGGTATATGCCTGGGCTCTAGGCTGACCATAGTAAAATTAATATAAGCCTGTGTGTAATTATTTGAGACTAAGTGGGGCTGAGAGTGGGTCCAAACTTCTGGGCTTAGACCAGAAACCACATATAACAGCACCCTTAGCAAAAAGGCACAGTTCTGAGGTCCTGAGTTTCTCTCAATGGTCAAGTTATTGAATACATGGAAGACAGTTCAGCTTTGACACAGAACATGGACACTGTTCAGGACACATGACCAATACTAAGGAAATACAGATTTCCCTGGAAAACTAAAGAAAGTATTTCAGGTATTTGCTAAGACCTTGTAATAAGCAATGGTATTCACTATCAGATAGGTTCTAAGACTATGATGTCTCACCTTAATTACTAAATTATGCCTTGCACATTTAATTACCAACCCTTTTCTTACAAATTAACCAAGGAAAAATAACAGCAGTTATTTATTTATTTAGAGACAGACTCTCATTGTATAACTCTGGGTGATGTGGAGTTCACTATGTTCATAGATATTTACCTGTTTCTGCCTCTTTAGCACCAGATTAAAAGTTTGTACTACGGCACCTGGCTCTTCTACGGCACCTGGCTCTTCATTTTAATTGTATGTGTATCTGTTTGTGCATATACACCTGTCAATGTGGGCTTGTGTGGAGGCCAGAGAACATTAGATTGACCTTAATCATTCTCCATCCACCTTATTTGAGACAAGCTCTCCCACTGACCCTGGAGCTTATAAATCTGGTTAGACTGGTTAACCAGGCAATGACCCAGTATTTTCCTGGGTCCTCCCCATTAGGATGGCACTGGCTACTGGCACAGCTTTTCACATGGGTGCTGAGGACCCAAACTCAGGTCCTTGTACTTGTACACATGCACTTTACCCATTGAGCCACTCCCGCAGCACACCAGTTCCTGTCTTTTATGACTGACACAAAATAAGTTGTACATGAAGACAACTGAAATGAATTAAAGCCTTGCAAGCAATTGTGTAAGCACAGAATAGCCCTCTTCCCTTTAGCTGCTGTGTGGCACTGCTCTTGGTTACAGTAAACTCGGGCTAATTTACTCATTGCTTTCTCTCCCACTATACCACTTGAGAGTGTGTATAACCCAATCCTCACAGTAACCCTCAGTGATACTACACTGTACCATTACTATCTAGAGATAAGAAAGCCACAGCTTAGCAAGTGCTGTAGAAGTAGCTTTAGAAGTGATCTCAACAAGTAGTTGAGAATTGGTATGTAGCAGTCAGGTTTTGGTTAACCAATCCTAAACTACTTTACCTGGAGTGAAACTCTGAGTAGAGGGTCTGGGTCTCAGCCCCACCCCTGGCTATCAATAGGATAGCAAGCAAAGTGTTGACTTCTGTGTGCCTAGGTCTTATCTATACCACAGGGCTCAAGGATAAATGAGTTATAAGATATTTAGTGCTTACCACAGTGCCTGCATTAACAAGTAGTTATTGGTACCTTTAAAAACATTGCTATGTTGTTTACAATTCACACACAATTAAAAAGTTTTGTTTTTGTTTTTTAAAGCAAATTATTTAACAGTTCATATAAAAAACTTTTGGAAGAAATCAGCATAAATGAATGAACCAGAGCTGTTTCTATTCTGCACACAGTATTTGAAATAGCTGACTGGCTAAATAGCAAATGTGTTCTAGCTGCATTTCCTAGTCAGCCTGAATGCCTCACACCAGAAAAACTTCATTGGAAAGCATACGGGGAAGTCAGCAGTGGTCAGCAGTCTTTCACTATTTGGGTTAACTTTTTTTTTTTTTTTTTTTAAAGATAACTTAAAATTTGGTCATTGGCAGAGAAATTAAAGGATAAGCTTGGGTCTAATGTAATAACCAGCTTCTCATTACTGTGACAAAACCCCTGAGGTAACCTCATTTATATTAAGGAAAGGTTCAGTCTGATTTGATAGCTTTGGGGAGGTTACTCATGGGCCATAGTACATCAGCATGAGTACTGATGTGCTATGCTGTTATTTTATTTATTTGGACACAGGGTCTCACTATGTGAGACAATAATGATGGTTTACTAGGCTTACTGGGAGCCAGCAAAAGAAGAGGCAGGGATCTGAACACCTTTGTCTCAAACACTGCTCATGAATTTCCTTCCAAAGACTCCGCTGCATACATATATATGTACATATGTATGTATGTATGTATGTGTATATATTATATAATTTTTCACTTTATAAACCAACCAGTGTCCTGCCTCTCTGTCCCAGATTGAGGCCCTACCACCAACTACTAATTCAATAGGCTAGAGGCAAAGTACATATGGGCCTTTACAGAACATTTTAGTTTCAAACTCTAGCACTCAGTATTCCTAAAGCCATGGGAAACCAACATGTGAGCCAAGAACATGATAGAGTTAAATGAACTAGATACAAGTACCTGGAGTGAGAAACAGCCTGTGACCTGTGCTGCCTTCATTGGTACTTAGCCTTATATCAGAACCCCACTGAGAGGAAAGGTTCCTCCAGATCGATCAGTTAACCTGCTAGGTGCTAGTCGCTCTAGCTCTCTAGGTGTTATTATGGAGTCCACATTTTGAGGTAGGGGTGTGTGCGCGCAATTCAACAATTTAGTTAGGGTGTCTGCACAGTGAACTCCACAGATCATCCTGTTCACTCAGGCCACCTCCAGCTTCTGGCTAGGATTTCCCCTATTGGCAGAAAATCTGTTTACAGGGCAAATGCAGTGTGTCTAACCACAAGTCCTCCATATATCAAACTTCCTCCCTCTTGGCCTCGACTCTTCCAGACTTTACTCACTACCTCTCAGTAGTGATGACCACACCTTTTACAGCTAGAAACATGTGAAGGACACTTTAGATCTCAACTTTCTTCAGGTGTCCCAAGGTTATCACTGCATCACAGTGTAATAGTTTGTTTTGAAGTATACCAGCATCATAGTTTGTGCTTTAAAATATGCTCTGGAAATATTTCAAAATATCTAATATAGGACTGGCTAGATGGCTCAGCAGGTAAGTGTTTGCTGCCAAGCCTGATGGTCTGAGTTTAATCCCTGGAATTCACAGGATATGGCCTCTGACTTCCATATCTGTGCTGTGATAGATACATATGCATGCATGTGTGCACATACACACATACACACAGAATAAATATAAAGATATCTAAAATGAAAAATTAAGGCTCTGACTTAAACACTGATGATAGGCAATCCCAAGAGAAAGGAGGGATGACTATAATAATGAGTCCCCCAAAAAAGGACAGATAATCCACAGTTTGTCATGTGCATGTTATAGCCTCATTCTCTTCTCCTACCTCCTAACTATTCCCATGGGAGGGACTGGGAAATCTACCTTGTATATTCCAAGTACATTATGAAATTAAACTCACATGAACCTTCAAAAAAAACCTGTCTCATTCTTTTTAAGAAGTACGTTCTCTCAAGGTGGAGAGCATGGCCAAGGGCCTAAATCTTGGAGTTTGCACACATCCTAGGTTCCACTGTAGTGAGAAATTAGCATTACAGTAAAATGTGCCCTTCCAAGAGCAACAGAAATGACTAAGTTTTCTGGTTATCTCACTCTGAAAACAAGATGTGAGGATGTAAAGGCATGTGATTTTTATTCGAACTCCCCTTCTGAAGGACTCTGAGAAGCCAGATCACCTTTCTGGGGACTGCATAGTGGACAGAAGGCCTGTACTCCGAAGAGATGAGTGTTTGAACTGAGAGGAATTTGGCCAGAAAACAACACTGCAGCTCTAACTGTACACCATCCAACCTGTGTGCTACCAACATCCAGCTCAGAAACCCCAGCAAAATACCCCATCTATTTCATCATCATCCATACGGAGTCAGAAAGGAGACACATACACAAAAGTCTGTTTTAACCTGAAATAATTCTGTTGATATTGGAATTGCTTTCAGTGGGACATTTGCTTTAAACCACAAGATATCTCCATCTCAAGTACAAAACCCCCTTCTCCCCACCACCCCCCACCCACGCCAAAGAAGGAAACAAACAAAACCCCAAACCCACAATTCAGTTTCAAATAAGCTTGGAAGAAATGAGACTGTAAATATTTACACAGGGGGCAAGAAGTAAATCACAAAACTATTTACAAAAATACACAAGCTTATATGCATTAACAATTTACACCAGTTCACAAAAATATTAAAACATAAAAAAACACTATATAAATTAAAGAACTCAAAAGTATGATCTAAGACTTTCTAGGATGCTTCTCTCATGCAAGTCATGGTTGAAAATCAAGTTTTGCTATCTCAGAATCTAAACTGTAAAACAATCATTTTTAATTCTTTGAACATTAACAGTACTAATCAGATAAGGAAAAAAGACCCTCTGTGCACACCAACATTATCTTGCACGCATTAAAATACATCATTCTTGACATTTCCATAATACACAGTACTGACAATCACATGCCTCTAACCGTTGGCAGTAGCTTTCTGACATACTTCAGCTTTCTTCATTACTTCCTTACCCTCTCTGCTCAGGTGACACATTGCCGACATACCGAATGGGTGACCAACAGGACTGGAACAGAGAAAAGGACTCTACAGGACCCTTTTCTGTGCACTTACTACTGCTTCCAAACTGACAACTGGCTCTTCTATCTCTGCTCACCTTCATGGTCCCTCCTCTGCACAGAATTAGTCTTGGAATATTTCTTTAATCTGACCCTACATCTTAAAAATGTTACCATTATAAGAAATGTGCAGGCCCTGCCCTCAAGGGACTGTCCCAGGAACCTCTCAAAACTGAGCATTTAAAATACATGAATGTATGTTTAAAAAGAAACTGAATTCAATAAGAAATAAGGCTCAGATTAGACTTCTAGTGAGAACATGGTGTCCCTGGAGCTCTTAGCTGAGCTCCTAGCCTGCTATCTAGGAACATCTACTTCAATCCAACCAAACTGTGGAATTTTGCCAAAAAGATAAAATCTGGAGACATGACCTCAAAAGTACCAGTGGGGTGAAATTCTGTTTAATGTGTAAGGCAGTTCCACTTCCTTGACCAGAACGCTCCCCAACAACACTTGAAAATAACATTCAGTTCCTGTGTGTGTGACGTCACACTCAAGGTGGACGACACTGAGGTAACCTGGCTCACAGTGATTTACCATCCAATTTCTGTCCCCACAGTGTTAGAGAAACATGTGGGCAAAGTTGTTCAAATAGCTGAATCCAAAGTTAAGGCTGTTGCTACATACAGTAAGTAACTTTAGATTTTATCTAAAGTTTGTTTTCACACTTATACCAATAATCTGAGTTATTATTCTATATTTAAAATATTTTCCTGACATTTCCAAACCCATAGGATGTTATTAACAAAGCAATTGTTCTAAGGAATTAATCCTAGTATTTATAAAAGAGACTTTAGTTTTGGGAGTAAACAATGTGTGCAACAAATAAATCTACAAGTATCAAAATTGGTCTGCACCCTTTAGCACTTCTTTTAAAGCCAGGCGTGCAGTTACTGAAGCCACTGTCTCACTGTCACACTGGCCTCTCTCCCTCCATCTGTGCTGCGAAGGATGACACTCAGGGCTGATGTGGTCTTCAAGGGGCAGTAAGTTGCCTATTTGACATAAAAGATGACATGGGTTGAAAAGGAAATAGTGCCTGCCAACATCTGTGTGCCAAAGAGGCACCCATCAGGTTTCTGGACATTCTGACTATATATCAGCTGGGTTTGCACTTTTAATGCAGATGCTTAAGGTTCCCAAAGACCTTGGTATGTAGGTGTTTCCAGGTATCTACTTTAGACTTCACTGGGTCCCTCTGGGAAACAAAGAACACCTTACAGACTATCTCCAAATATAAACATGGTCTTAAAACTTTACTTCTAAATATAAACTCGTAAAATGCAATGATATGACTTAATTACAAAGACTGCAGTAAATCTAACCTTTCACAATTTCACAGCAGTAGCAGCAGCATGATTTTAGTCTCTTATAATGTTTCTTCCTTTGCTCTAAAGAAAAGTTAATAACATCCTAAAAAGCCAGAGCAGCCCATCTAGTAAATGGAATGAAATCTCTGGTGGTGTCTCCTACAGAGTATGAAAAGATACAAATGTACAAAATGCAAGTGTTACTGTGACTTATGGAATGAAATGACCTGTAACTCATTCTAAACACAGGACTGCCTTACCAGTCTTGGCTGTCTGGGGTGGGATGGGCCTAGTTTGAAACAGAAGGAAGCTGGGCTACAGAGGTACCCTGTCCTAAGCCCAACAAGAAATGCAACTTTCAAAAGAAAGTCTTGGGTATTTTACATGTTTAACATGTATGGAGAGTTAGGAAGAACTATTCTGAAATGCTGGTGTAGATGAAAAATGCAGTAAGACTGTGACCACACAACAGAAGTGAGCCAAATCATGTGACTCCCAGAACAGCAGCTGGTGGGTTGGCACTGTGTACTCAGAGCCAATGAACAAAGCAGTTTCCTAACAGGTAATTTGTGGGGTTTTACAAATTCCCAGGGAACCTGTACTGTCGGTTAGAAATAGAATAACATGTACATTTATATCCCTAAGAAGCTGTATTTAGTCAGCTAAACCACGCTGGTCTTAATGAGAATGTTTGGAATTTAGAACCAGCAAGATGACTATTTTATTGGTACTACAACTTACAGAATCTTGTGGGATGTGCAGGTGGGCAGCAAACTGAAAACATTAGTGATGTTTTCTAACATCAACAGAGTTCACAGACAACAAGAACATTTTCTTTCAAAGGAAGTTCCTTAAATTTTAACTTTAAAAGGTAGCCCCTCATGTTTCTGTAGTGACAGGAGCGTACACACTGACAAGTGAAGAGAAGGGGACTAATGAGAATATGGTTCAGCCTGGACTTGCTAGTTCACAATGATGTGTGGCTAGATGCTAAAAATGCGAATTCCTTTACCTTTTAATGCTGCTAGCAGTCTAAAAGCAGAAGGATCAGGGAGTTTTTCTCTGTAATTTAGCATACTGGGCTCCTTCTCAGACAGGGATAATGAAAGCAGAACAGAGTGGAGAGACCACCTGGGCAGGCTGCAGGGCCCCTACTGGAGAAGGAACACAACAGGAAAAGCAGAGGCCGCCAGGAAATGAAGGCAAACTGCTCTGAACTAGGTAGCAAGTGCTAAGAAAGGTCAAGTAAAATCCAATGAGTTAAAGGCAGTCCTTAGTGTCTCACAGATCAGCCCTGCATAGCAAGCAGGGTCTGTGGTGATGAGAACTTCTTTACTACGATTTCAGCACAACACTTTACCATCATCCCAATATCTTTAAAGACAAACAACACAGCCTATAGATGGATGAGGTGGTAAGGAGTGGGAGGGGGAAGGTGTCATTTGTTTACTTTTATTATGCTTCTTTCATGTGGTCAGGGGTTTTGTAGCATTTTTTTTTTTTCTTAAATCCTTTTGGTTATTGAAAAAAAAAATAGAACAGTCCACTGTCCAGCAGAGGCTGCTTCAACTCTATTGCTCCCAGGGCTCATTCTGCATGAATCTGTGTGTCAGGATGTGGCAAGGACAACTCTGTTGGCAGGAAGGCCCCCTGACCCAGTGCTGTGGCGTATGTCCTGCTCTGTGGATGGACAAAGCCAGGGGGCACATAAGCCCCCATGCCTCCTCCTCCAAAGCCTCCTCGCTGGTGCTGGGGCAGGGAGTGGTAATCCTCCAGGTTATCATACTGGGACACAACAGTCATATTGCTCTGGCGCTTGCTGTGTATAGGATACTGGTATAGCGCGCTGGGGTCCCTCTCCAGGTTCTGGGTATGATGGAGTTTTAGGCTGTGACTCCTTTCTGGTTTAGGGGGTGGGACCATAGACTGAGTGAAGTGTTCTTCCTCCTTGTAACAGTCTCTGGAATGTTTTTCAGGAGCAGGTGGGTGCCTGACTCGAGGCCGGTCATGATCTTTGGAGAGCCTCACCTCCTTGTGGTTCATCCTTAGAGACTCCTGCCCTGATGGGGCATATTTCCCTCCAGAGTTATGGTAGGTGCCTGGCTCAGAAGTGTCTGGCATCCCTTTGGGCCCATAATCTAACTGGCCAGCTCCCTGTGGATAAGGTGGTCCATTTTTTGATTCACATAATTGCCTATGGCTTGCTTCCTGATGCGCCCTGTGCTCGGGGAGGCTACAACCCATATCGTGAAGCTTTCTGTTCCTAAGGCTGCTTTGCTTTTGTGGGAGGGATGGCTTTTCTACCTGTGTGCTGCCATACCCCCCATGATGGTGGGCTCTGTCAAATTCAGGCTCTGGATGCTTCCTGTAGAAACGGTCATCCCCCTCAGGACTGACAGCCTTGGTAGGGTGCCGCCCTTCTTTCCCCTCAGCCACAGAGAGAAGTCCAGTTTTCCCAGGATCTGATTTGCTACGCAGATGGATGACATAGATCCCTCCCAAGTCGTCCTGCACAGCTGGTGTCATGTTGTCGTACTGTGACATCACAGGCCCTTTCACCTTCTGCCGTGCTCGACTCTCTCTCCGGATGGACTGCATGCGGTATTTTTCCATGTCCTCAAGGTCCCACGAGGTGTAGGTGTGCTTTACATCAGCAGTGGGGGGCATGTTGACTACATTATGGTCATTACCAGAGAAATAGCCAGTCATGTTGGCCCGTGGGCGTGGAGGCAAACCAGTATAATTGTACAAGTTTTTTCCTTGTAGCCTTGGATTGTAGAAAGCATAATCACGATTGGACAGGCGGTGGAGGGGCCTCAGTTGGACTGTGCCATAAGCATCAACATCACACAAGGCTCCATCGGGACTGTAGTAGGAGCTTGAGGAGCTAGAGTATGGACTATAACGGTAGTGGACCCGTCCATTCTCAAAATAAGGCTGAAGTTGAGTTACATGATAATCTGAGCGGGCCTGGGAGGACTGATATGGCTTATACTGGTAGACAGGCCTTGGGCAGTAGGCTGGTTCATCATCTGGGGGAACTTCTGTCCGTGAAATGGGAACAGAGCGGATCATGGAAGGTGGGGGTACGTGGAGGGACTGTACCCTCCGGATGGTGGGGTAAGGTAGAATATCTTCAGGGCAACAAGCATTCCTAACTGAGGAGCCCAGAGAAGAGACATACTCAACCCGGCTGCATGGTTTGGAGTGGTGTCCAGACATGTTTCTTCCAGGTGCCACATAGGTATTGTAACGAGGACCCATAGAAGCCGGTGGTTCTGATCGGGCACCATACACCTGGTGTGGCTCCAACTTATTGTGGTGTGGAGGTACACTCTGGGGACGGAACTGGCAGTTGGGAGTCATACTGAAATGCAAACAGTTTTCTGGACCAAAAGGCTCAGTGGTGACATCGGGTCTAGCAAAGGAAGAATAGGCTATCTTCTGAGAAGCATGCTTAGGCTGTGAGATGGGGTGTGACAGAGGCAATACATCATCCACTGAGGCAGAGGAAGGGACAAAGGAGTGGTAATTTGAACTGTTGTTGGCATCTGCAGTGTTGGAGTGCATGGCAGCAGCCATCTTGCTTTCTACTGTCCTTGTTGGGGGAATTGGGGCAGGAAAGCCACAGGAATGGCCAGGAAAAGACTCAGCACGCAGGTGAAGCAGTGGGGCCCTGGTGCCTTCCCGTACCTTCTCAGGCAGTCCTGGCTGGGGAGCAGAAGCAGCCGAGGGACACTGGGCAGCTGCACTGCCATCGGCGACAAAGATGGATGCAGGATCACTCATGGCTTGAGGCTCAGGTGGCCTCTCTGGAGTTGGAGCTACTCCCTGGACCTGCTGAGAGACAGTGGTGTTAAGAGTCTGTGGTTTAACACGCTTCTCCCCATCCAATGGATCTCAACACTTACAAAGTGCAAACCCAGGCTATCCGGGTGGCACTTTCCCAAGCTCTGCAGTCACACTGGACCTGACACCAGGGCTAGAAAGAGTATCTGTGTGGCTACACTACATGGTACATTACTAGGTGTGGAGAAATGTGCAGTGTTCTCTAGTCCATACTAGGTTGTAAATGTCAGAGAGGTTGTCCACAGTGGAATCGAATGTGTCGACACAACACAGGATTAGACAAACAAATAGCAGAGCTAGGCTTAAAAACAATACTGGTCTAAGCTTAGCCCAAGCTTTTAGAAATGAAAACAGTTGATCTTTTCAGCTGGAAGGGGAGCAGCCCTGAACCTCCAGATATAGAGAAGAGCTATGAAGTGCTGTCTGGAAAGCTTCTTCTTTCTGTCCATCCTGTTTGTGGGTCCACACACTCATGTCCCTGAGAAACGGCTGCTACAAATAACATCCTCCAGGAAAGACTAGAATTTTGACTCTTTTTGGTTCAAGGTGATCATAAAACCTATGTTTTTTGTTTTTATTTTTAAGAGAAAATTAGGGAAAAAAAAATCCATAAAACAAAAACGTCTTGGCATTCTGTATCTAACATTCCCTCACCAAAGCAGGTATTTAATTTCAGAACATAGCTGGTTACTGGTTATGGTTGAAAACATAACAAAACAAACAAAAACACACAAAAATGCCAAGATATTATCATTTCTTATACTTCTGTAGAACCCGTAAGAAGAATCCTACAAACACATTGAGAATAAAGTATTTTCAATGTATAGCTGTGAAGGGTTGCCACAGGGCAGCTACATGACTTGCTCAATCACAGTGACTCAGTAAAGGAGCTGGAAAAGAGAACCACTACCCCAGGCCTGATATCTAGGGCTCACTTTGTTTATTCCATCGGGATCTCACTGTGAAGGAGCTCAGTGCTTCAGGAAGGAAAAGCCAGGCAAAGGCAGAGCTGTCCAATTTTAAACTACAGCTATTTCATGGAAACTTGCCACCTGACCAAAATGTATCTCACTCAAAGATAACACATCCCACTAAAAAATAACATACCTTTAGAAAAAATTTATCACTTCATTGACTTCCTCTCCGTCTTACCTTGTGTGAATTATTCAATCCCATACTTGGTGCTTCTTGTACCTGCCCCGAGACTGATGGTTGCTCTGCTGGCCTCTGGGAAGGAGGTGGGGGGAGGGGACGGTTAGTTCTGTGTGCACGCTGAAGAGTGGCAGCCACAAAATCAACAGCAGTTGGCTGTTCAGCCATGACCCTGCTGGCATCTCTGGTGCTTGTTTCCACTCTTGCTGGAGTTGCCATCATATAAGCCATAGTGGCTGTGCTGGTATTCTCTTCAGAGGACCCAGAAAGAAGGTAGGCTTTGTCCCTAGGCAAAGTAGAAGGCATGGGAGATTTGTCTGTAAGTTCTGAGGAATGATGGGGTTTATCCATACTGGTACCCAGATAAGAGGGGGGCTGATCTGCACTGGAGAAATGAAGTGGAGACTGGTCCTGCTCCACAAAGGAGACAGTGGACATGCTGGTCTTCCCAACCTGGTCTTCAGGGACGCTTCCATGGTCATCAGACTTCTCTGAGTCTGTTAAGGGAGCTGAAGTGCTTCTAGACTTTTCTGGGTCCCCAGATAAATGGTTTCCATGGAGAGAATTCCCTATTAAGTCTATTTGGTGGAGTTGCTCCCCAGAGTCTGTTGTGCTGGGATGGGTGGGATCTCCCATAGCTGCTGTCTCTGGGAGAGGCTGGTTACAATCTCCGAGTCCATTGATCTGCAGGTGGAACTGCTCTGCTGGTCGGTCCGTTTGGAAATACGTTTTATCTAGAGTAATGCTAGAGTAGGAGCTAGGCAGCTTCTCTTCAGATGTAACCACTGCCATGTCTCCATAACTAGTATACCCAGCCTGGGAAGTCCCTGGTCTCTTCAGTGTCTGAGTTGAGGCTTGCTGTGCAGACTCAGCTAATGCTAGTGCCAACATTCGGGCGACATTTTTCGGAGGCGGTGGTGGTGGGATAAGAGAGACTGAACTGACAGGAACGGGATCTTGAGGGGGGTCATGGGTAACTGCTCCTAGTGGGAAATTGGGAAAAACAATTAGAATGAAAAGGTTGCTTATGTTACCCTAGACGGAAAGCCAAACACTCCCCATGTGATCACTAAGAACTGGTGCCTTCCATATTTCCAAATGGCAATCCATGATCTTCTATCCCACATGCATATGCTGTAGAGAACATATATGGTTCAAACGGAAAACTAACATTGTATTTAAAGGTTGTAAACTCTCTTGAACTGCTACAGCTGAGGTGGAGGGGAAGCAGGTCCCCCACCCCCACCTGACTTAGAAAAGGCCACTTGGGGAAGAAGCTTCTTACGTTCACTGCCTGTGACAACAGTCTTTACACTGGTGATGTAGGCTGGCTGGTTAACTTGTAAAGCTATGATATGATATGTAATGGAAGAGAAAATAGAATCAAGAGCTACAAAGTTGTGCAAAAATTATCTATGAATTCTGACTGTCCAAAAATGTAAGGGATCTTTTGTGGAGTCTGAAGCAGGACCTTGGGCCCTTTGGGGAAATGTGTTTTAGTGTAGGGCTTTGAACCCTCAGCACCATTCAGAAAAACACTGTTTGATTCTAGCCTAGCTGTGGAGAAGGCTTTCTCTGAGAAGGCACAAATGGCACACAGGATGGAAGAGCCCTCTTAACTTAGAGAAGGAATGGAGGAGAACACACGGTACCTGTCTGACTCTGTCCAGAAGGTACAGCCTTGCTCTGACTGCTTGAGACAGGCAGCTCCTCTTTCCCTGGCAATCCTACTTCTTCAGCTGCCCCCTGCTCCAGGGGCTGGACTTCAGGTTCACATCCTTCCTGTGCCTCTCTCTCACTTGTTTTCATCTTTCCTATCTGGGTGGGGGATCTATTTATGACATCTCTTTCTTCCACACTTTTATCCCAAGATGGAGGTGATGCATTCTGAGCTACAGTATTGGAGACAGTACCAATGACTTCTGACACCCGAGGTGGAAGAGTCACTGAAATGGGCTCAGATATGTTCATGGAAGGAGATTTGCTTAGCTTTCGTCCAATCTTCGGAGAGAAAGCATAAACGACCTTTTCCGTAAATGAAGATGGCTTAGAAGACTTGTCCTCAGTTGGACTCAAGTCCAGAGTGAAGAATGGACTCAGTTTCTCCTGCACTGGAGACACAGGTTCAGAACTTGCAGTGCTGCCTGGGGTCTGCGACTGGCTACCACCTGCTTCTACATCCTTCTTACTGGAACTCAGTTTATCCCTGGCAAACCCTAAGGAATCCAGGAATGAAGCACCACTCTCCAGACACTCTGACTCAGCTTTCGGAGGACTACATTGAAATGACATCGGATCAAAATCCAGACTGGCCACTCCAATGTCTGGTGGACTCAAGTCAACATCCTCAGCAGAGGGAGGAGACACAAGTGCTGGAATGTGGAGCAACCCCACTTCTTCTTCGCTCTCATTGTCACGGGGCAGGTTATCATAGGAATTGCAGCGGGTCCCCAGCATTTCTCCATTGAAAGAGGCAGAGAGTGCATCACTGCTCGATCTGGGTCTTCTAGGTCGGAACAACTTGGAATCACCTGGTAAAAATGGACAATGCCAAAGAATGAATGTCACATCACACACAACACCACGATTAGTCATCTATCTAGTACAGTAGTAATATTGCATAGGGCAAGAAAAATGTAACTTTTAATTTTCTTCCTGCAAACTATCTCTGAATGTACAGATATCAGTCACATTTATGGTTAAAGAACTTCCAAATTAACAAGAGCATGTGCTGTAGGCAGCAAAGAATGCATTGTTCCACAGGCTGGTTAATAAAAAAGGCAAGGGATTCGTAGATTGTATTACTAATTCACCAATGACTCTTGGCACGACACTGGGCAACTTTTTCACTATCTTTGTGTCTTAGTTTATCACTGGCTTCATATATAACTTATAAACAGAAGTCTTTACTTAGAAACTTTGGGTACAAAACAGCTGGAAAAGGGTTGCTTATTGGGGGAAAATATCCTTATGGTACCCAAATTTCTTTTTAAAGGAACAAAAATGTTCCTAATAAAAAAGTATTTACATGCATTTTATAAAGCATTTCATTCACACACTTAAAATACTTATACTTTTTTCTAATGAGAACAGGCTTTTCACTTCTCAAGCAAAACCAAGCAGCACAGCATAGCATAGCACAACACTTGCTTTCATAAAGTTTGATTCTGACTTTCAACTTAGGCTATAACTGTATCTCCCTGCAGTATCTACCAGATGTTGGTCCCCTTTGGAGGCAGACTCATTTTAAGCTGTTATGCCCAACTGCTAATGATCCTTGAGTAATGGAGACCACCTGCCATCAATTAACCAATGAGGTTCAAAGCTGCTTCCATACTAAATCTAAAGGAATAAGTGACACTGCTTTTAAGCATTGACAAATACAAATATTTGATTTCAAATATTTCAGCCATTTGGTAGAAAATACCAGTCATGCCAAAATACATCAACATATTAAAATATTCATGAGTTTTAACTGAACCATATTTAATAAATATCATTATTACTAGAAGTGATATTTTATATTCTTACTAAACCTTCACATATTGCTGTGTGCATGTTTTGTTTTTATGCAATCCATCACAGAAAATTTTAGTCTTACCATCAACAGCATGAAGAGAAGTAAGAGACTCCTCACTTTTAGCTGAGCGGAGGGTTCCTTCTGCCCTGCCACCTAAATAATCAAAACCAAACAGTGTAAAACCTGTAATTACTAAGGATTATGCAGTTAATGGGCTTGGTGTTTTTCCTAAGTTTGTATTTCCAAGTGTGATTAGCTATGCATTCTGACACTCATATTCAGTTTATCACCCTATTATATAAAGTGCTACACTATTCTGTTTCCCATGTGAAAACAAACCCTTTTCCAAAGCCTATGAACTTGCCAGAAATAAACTAAAACACTTCTGTGTTTTATGTTGTATGTTTCCTGATGACCAACTTGATAGCCTTGGGTGATGTACTTAAGCTTATTCTTATTCATGTGAGTCCATGTGAGTGTATGCACGTGCATGCCAGTACTCTAGCAGGCCAGAAGAGAGTGATGGATCCCTCGGAGCTTGTCCCGAGTGCTAGGAACTGAACTAGTTCTTTACAAGAGCTTTTGGCCACTGAGCCCTTCCTCCAGCCCCTCTGATGACATCTTACAATGGTCCCATCCTCAATGATGGTCCCTTGTCAAAACAAGGGACAACAAGACACCAAGAAGAAGGTCCTGTGAAGATGTGAGCAGAGGTTGTAGTGATGCTACCTAAAGACAAGAGATGTCAGGAGCCATGAGAAGATAGATAAGGGAGGAGGGACTCTTCCCTGGAGAACTTAGTGAGTCAAGCTGACACCCGCCTGACACTGAGTTCCCACATACTTTTTCAGTCTCAATTTGTAATTATTTACACAAACTCAGTTATCTTAATTGTGTGCATTAATCTTACTGCTAACCTCCCGTATCTTGCTGAGCTGCTGGTAGCAAGCACTCCAAACTGCAGGCATTTTAAGCTCTGGCTCTTAAGCTTTTTGTGACCTTCCCAACCACCTCTTTCTGCTCTCCCCTCTTGACAACAAAATCTCTTGCAATCCTTAAGTTTTTTCTCTAACCTGCCCCTCTTTCCACCCTGCTCTCATTTCCTGAAACAAGATTCTTAGTCACCTTAAAGATCAGGTGAACTGCACCTCCATCAACACCCTTGTTAAAAGTTCCCTTTCTTGGGATGAAGAGCTGGTTAAGAGCACTGATGCTCTTCGGCAGACCTGGGTTTGATTCCTAGCACCCACACAGCACACACACACAGCTCACAGGCACCTGTAACTTCAGTTCCAGGGAATCCAGTGTTCTCTTCTGGTCTCCATGAGCACAAGGCATGTGGATGGAGTGCATATACATGAATATATGCAAGACATTCATACATGTAACATAATAATAATTATTTTTTAAAGCTAACATTCCCGACTACCAACCCACCCCCATAAGAACTGATAATGCTTGCCGAAGAGGCCAAACAATATTCTACTTCAGCTCTGCCTACATATTGAAAGTAATTTTCTTACACAGATTCCTTCCTAATTAGATGTCTAAGGCAGGGCACTACCTTCATTTTCTTTCTGCATAGCTTGCTATCAAATTATCTAACACAGGAGTAATGCATGATTGCAAACTGAATGATGTACACAAACTGAACAGTACTTCTAAGGAGAAAAATGCTACTATTCTTTCTAGATTAAGAAGGTGTTCTTATTACAGCACAAGGTTTAAGAAACTATTTACTCAATAGTAATAGATCTATCTGATGGAACACAACACTCCCATCAGAGAGTTATCTAGCAGAGATAGATAGATAGATAGATAGATAGATAGAGAGAGAGAGAGAGAGAGAGAGGTCATTGTTATTATAGTTATAAATTTAAAAGGTATACTGAGAAGATCTGTAAATTTTAAATCTGTAAAATTAAATATCAAAACAAGTACATAACACAGCAGTATTTACTTATTACCAGCAATGTATAAGCTACAATAAGGAAGCAATAACACAAATGCACTATTAATTTTTAATGTGTGTATTTGTATAAAATCTATACAGTTTTCTTAAAAAGTTGAAATCTTCTGTATGTAATTTATACTCTCTTATGAGCTGGTGATCATCAGACCTGAAGACAATCCACCTGTGCCATACAGATATGCACATTTTACAGTGAGGTGTGTAGTGATGGCATGGGGAAGAGCACCCACAGAAGGCTGCCATGAGGACAGCAGTAAGTGCCAAGAGCCACCAGCCAGTCTACTGAAGCAGCAGGAGAGGTTGGCAGAGTGCTCACCTTTTAAAGCCATGGCTTTCATCTCCGAGGGTTCACTCTCATTACGCTGCAACTTTCGTTTAGAGACAGAAGATGACTTCCCCAAATTGAAAAAGGAACGCCAGCTTCCCACAGGAGATTTTTTCATCTTATTCTGAGGTCTCTTTCTACAAAACAAGTTTATCAGTATTAACAGAACTGAAGCTCTATTTTTCCTACAGAACAACAAATGCACAAATGGTAGGAAGAATGAAAGAGCCTGGAGAGGTGGTGCATTTGAACAGTGTAGTCCTGCATGACACAGAAACTAAACATATGGATAGTAATGTGAGCAATAGCTTCACAAAGGTCACTTGTACTTCACAATCTGAAAAAAAGTGAAAAGAAGATGGAGATGTTAAGTGAGAAGAAGACAGTGATGTTAAGTGAGAAGAAGACAGTGATGTTAAGTGAGAAGAAGACAGAGATGTTAAGTGAGAAGAAGACAGTGATGTTAAGTGAGAAGAAGACAGTGATGTTAAGTGAGAAGAAGACAGTGATGTTAAGTGAGAAGAAGACAGTGATGTTAAGTGAGAAGAAGGCAGTGATGTTAAGTGAGAAGAAGACAGTGATGTTAAGTGAGAAGAAGACAGTGACGTTAAGTGAGAAGAAGACAGTGATGTTAAGTGAGAAGAAGACAGTGATGTTAAGTGAGAAGAAGACAGTGATGTTAAGTGAGAAGAAGACAGTGATGTTAAGTGAGAAGAAGACAGAGATGTTAAGTGAGAAGAAGACAGTGAGTGATGTTAAGTGAGAAGAAGACAGTGATGTTAAGTGACAAGAAGACAGTGATGTTAAGTGACAAGAAGACAGTGATGTTAAGTGACAAGAAGACAGTGATGTTAAGCCTTCACAAATAAAACAGTATAGAAAACTGAGGTGAGTAAAGAGAACAAGGACAGAAAGGAGAAGGTTTAAGACTCTGCCTCATGCTGAATGCCAAGCAGTGTGCCAACTACCTATGTACAGTTAGAATGTCCTTGGAATTCAGATAACCACACAGGCTGACTTAATGAACTCCTAGGAAGTTCAAGTAATTTCCTTCCTGCTGGGACACTATGTGAGGACTTCAGGAAACCCTAACATATCTTCATCCTACTGTCCACTTTGTGAATCATTGTTCTGTGAAGACATTCTTGAGCAAATTAGGACTAAAGCATGAAAGCAAGGTGCTCAATATCAATTCAAGATGACAAAGTAACACTAGTACCAACTTCTTGCTTTTTAGTCAGCAAAGGAAAAGGAAGGTGGAGGAATACTCAACAATAAAAAAGAACAAATTCTGAGGATGTATTAGTGGTACCTCATCTAGGAAAACAAGATCCTTCCATTTATGAGCACAAGCCAGAGGGTAGAAGACACCTAAAAACTAACCTGCACACTCACCTCCCTCAGACCTAGCAAGGGATTCACACTCTGTTATTAGAGATTCCTTAGGGAAGCAAACAGTGAGGGTGTCAGCTCAGAGGAATGCACAAAACTGTAGAATAAAACAAAAGCCTCATGGAAGTTTGTAACTTTGTGTTGATTCAAGTTCACAACCTCTCTGGGCAGCACGATAACTTCTGTGCTCATCAGAACTGTACAGGAAGCTCTGCCCTGTTCCTCATCAGGTGGGTCTGACCTGGGTAGGAGGGTCTATATGTCTCAATTACCAGGGACCCTGATGCTTGTCAGGAGTCTGTTGGGGTGGGATAAGAAACCAGTGTCAGAGAAGTTACTGCCCATTCTCTACTTTTTAAATAGGTTGTTTCAGGACAAGTTATTTTTAAATTCCTAAATAACATTTCTCAGAGAGAAAAGCCAATGCCACACAATGTGTATCACTTGATTAGCAATTTCTCTTGCACAACTAATTTTCTTTTTAAAAATTACATTGTTATAAAGTTTTGCAAGAATAATTTTTATCAGTCCTTATAAAGAGTTCAGTATCATTTATATTTAGGTAAATGTTTTTCTAAAAACTGTCCCAGATGTTAACATAATAACAAAATAGAAAATTTAAAGCAAACTATTATCTATAGCTATAAAAGCATATTTTAAAATAAGACTTGGTGTGTTTTACCTTTCAAGTGGGAACTCAATTATGGTATGAAACTTCCCTTGAAGTGCAGCAGGCCCTTCTCCAACTTCAATGTACTTATTTTCGGTCACAATGGGAGAATTGACCTGAGCTTGTGTCCTTGCTTGGGCTTCCTCCAATGTCAGCAGCTTGGTGGATGGAGAAGAGACCAGCAGGGACTTGGGCCTTGACAGAGAGGCTTCAGAGGAAAAGGAACAGTCAGTGCTGTGTGTCTACCTGTCTGACCACCTTCACTCTACTTAGTGATAGTGTTTCAGCTTTTCTTCTAAGTCCTTCAGTGACAAATATCACAGGATTTTATATTTAATAAAAAACCAGAAATGACATTCCCAGAGCATAGTGGAATTCTATAATCTATTTTTCCCTTCTTAAAAAATACCAGGGTAAAGGTAATCACTCAATAATTTTTTTATTTTTATGCTAAATCTCATACTTTTATATACAGTAATAATTACAGTGAGTTTTTTAATGTTTAAAATTCTTTCAATTATTTTTTGTGTATGGGTGTTTTGCCTGTATGTGACTATGTACTATTTGACATGCACTACCCATGGAAGCCTCAAGGGGGTGTTGGAGCTTCTTGAATTGGAGTTGCAGATGGTTATGTAAACAGACCTTTGGTCCTCTGGAAGAGGAGTCAGTGTTCTTAACTGCTGAACCATCTCCCCAGCACAGAAACAAGAAATCTTTGAGCACAGTGAACTTATAACAGTCTGGTATCCAGTATTCACTATTTACATACATGGAGTAATTGTCAATTTGTTTAGTTTGTAATAATTTCAATAATTCAAATTAGCTGTCATGTTCTACTGTCACATAGTAGTAGATGAAATTATAACAATTGCAAAGTTCCATTCCTTTAGAAATTTGTTCCTGGTAATGAGAAAAAGCCATTTAAGCCATACCTGCCCCTTCCTGCATGACAGCGCTGATTTTGCCACTGAAGAGCACATCTACATGATTGAGGATGAACTCAACAACCACAGACTGAATCCTCACTTCCATGAAAGCTGCTGTCCCACTGAAGCAGGCCGACTCTATCTGCTTGGATCTGTAGGGTCAATAACAGTCCCATCAGAGCTGTGGTGGGAGGTCCCCTATGGCACAATTCTTTAGCACACACATTACAATTACAGCACACCAGAGGAAGAAATCATACTTTTACAGTCCCTTAGCTGATGCCTACAGCCTGCTTTATGGAGGTGTTATTAAGATAATAGTTTGCTTTACATGTTAAAAAAATTAATTATTTAAGGAACAATGATGCAAGCCTTTTAAAAAAAAATTCAAGAAAAAGCATTCTCTAAAGTTCACAATCAAATATAAATTACCTCAGCAGGTTTGGTGCCCAGACAATGGCAAGGTTCTTTGCATGCATATTTGTGATGGAGCAATAGTCCGCTAGAAGAGATAGGTGTCTCATCAGGAACTCCAGTGTTCTACAAAATGAAATAATACATGCTAACTGAAACAAACACTGAATGGCAGTGTGGAGATCACAGGTTTCTAAGTTTCTAACAGCAGAACAGAAAATAGCTCGAACACACACACACACGCTTCTTTGGTTACTAAGTTTAAACATAATTCAAAATAAAATTTCCACAAACTAAGATTTCACATCAAATGATACTTTGAAGTTATGTTATTCTACTTTCAGCAGAGAACTAAAAGGAAAGGGTCTAAACACCTAAAAGCGTAAAAACAAGGCATTACTAAAGGTGGCCTCAGCAATTTCAGTAGCACCAGAAATAGTACATGGGCAGCTGAAGCTCTTTCACTGTGAAAAACCCACTCAGCTGGAATGTCCTTGTTCATCTTATTTATTTAAAAAATTTTATGCACAGTGAGATTAAGTAACTGAACAGAATACTTTTAGAAATAAAACATGATCAACTTTTAAATTAAACTAGACACACACCCCTACAAGTATATCCCATGTACACTACCTATCAGTCATCTACAACATCTCTGGATTCTTAACTACACAGAGATTAAAACCAATAAAAGACAATGACCAAGAGACAGAACTCTAGTTTCTATTATTAGGATCAGCAATTTATGTATGAGCCACCAAAGATCCAGTTATACCTAACATGCGCTTCTCTGGCTGCTAGTACCCATTTGCCAGGTCATGACCTACCTGTAGTGTGGTGGAGGAAGCTGCTGGATGACATCATGGATTTTTATCAACCGTTCTTCATCTGTTGCTGCTGAAACGGCATCCTGTAACAGACACATCCCAACAAACCAGTTAATTTTGCTGGTCCAGTTGAGAGTTCCTGACTTGCAAGCTCACTCTGAGACTGTTCTATCGGGCAAGGTAAACACACAGCATCAAGAATGCACACTGCTTCCACAAGCTGTGGTACTCACCTGCCACTGTTAAAAAATGTGGTGGTATATAATGCCACACAGGCTAAGTTAGTGGCTCAAAGCCAGAAATAAAAGGACAAAAATTTAAGACCTAGTTGCTTAACTACTATTATTTGTTCACGGAGGTTTTTGTTTTGTGGGGCTTTTGGTTGTAGTTGCTATTCAGCAAAAAATTAATTTTCACAGAAGATTAAACCAAAACACATTTGAATAAAAACACAGCAAAACTACATAAAGACCTTGAGATGATGCATTTCATCCAGTACTCACAGAGAACTTCTCATACAGCTGGTAAGTGAGCAGAGGGTTCGGGAGTTCTCGGAAGTACAGCTTACAGAGGGAGCCCACGGAATGGATATCTTGAACGTAAGGTTCTTTCGTCAGGTCGGGGACATGCTCAGAATCAAATTCATGACTGACCCAGATAGAAGACAAAGCAGTATTATTTAATGAAGAAAAGATAATATATACTACAGAACAGAATTTAAGTACTCAAAAGGTTCACTCTATTTCAGAGCTGCTGTTTCCTTCAAATTATTACATGTAACAAACCAGTATTTGGACTTCAAAAGAAACAAGAGATTATCTTTTGTCAGATATCCATGCGGAAATTAAGAACACAACTTTAATAATAAAATACAAATAACCTATAGCTCCAAAGGTTTACTTTTACTTCGCTGACTTGCTACTTTCTTCAAAGTATTATATTCATATATTACATTCGGATTTTGACACCTATGCTAAGGCCCATTCATACATGTCAGAGGACAATTTGGGAATGTATTCTCCCCTTCCACCATGCAGACTACAGCTTGGAACTCAGGTCACAGAGTTTGGCAGCAAGTGCTTTTACCTAATGATCCATCTCACTGGCCTTCTTCTAACAGTTTAAAGAGATAAAATACTACTGAAGTACTCAGTACTTCAGCAGTATTTTATCTGAAGTACTCAGTACTTCAGTAGTATTTTATCTGAAGTACTGAGGAGGTTAGTTTTGCCGAGTAATTTGCTGAGTTAAATGAGAATAAAAAAGAAAACATCATAGAGTTTTACCGAAGTCTCTGGATATTGGAGGCAACGCCAGAGAGACGATATATGCCATCCACAATGCCATACCTCTCGATGAATGCTGTGCAGCTTTGAAGAACCTGGGGCACTAAAGAGATTTTAAAAAATAGATTATTGTTGCTATTCAACATAGCCAAAGCGACACCCAAAACATCTTAGTTTTCATAAGTAAAATAAAATTCATAAATCCAAGAGCAAATTAATTAGCCTGCTAAAAAAGAGAAGAGGATCTGTGTATTAAGACTCATTTAGATCAAGTGTTTAACCCCTTTACAACTAAAAACTAAAACTCTTCTCTGCATTTGTTCACTGAATGCTATCCATAGCAAAAGATTTTACAAAGTTAGGCACTTGTTCCAACAACGTAATTACTTATAAGTGCTGTAATACTTCACTTCTAAACATGTTTCTTTTATCTCTCAGTTAAAGTGAAGGGATATAGCTACTTCAGGCATATGAGCTAAAACAAAAGTTTGATAAACTTGTGTGTGATAAACTTCCATAACCATTTAAAGTTTTACAATGGCTGAGAACTAGCAGCCTTTATTTTGTAAGGCAAATGAATCAACACACAGACTTCTTGATTGGTCATTTGATAGTGTCAGTTAAATCCCTGACAAGCAATAATTGTGTGTGTGGGGTGTGTGACTGGACAGTACTCAGGTTGTAAGGATATATTACACTAAGAGAAAATATCTGAGTGCAGTATTAAATGAAGCAGGTGCTATAAGACAAGCTGAGCTACTGAATTTCACTTATTGTACATTACTATGTCATATATATATATACATGTATATATGTGTGAATATTTATATATGTAATATATATAAATAAATAAAACTATAATGATAACTTCCTTTTCCTCTGGCTAGAGTAATGCAATCCAGCTTTCAAATTATATCAGCTATTTTGTAAATATTTTACATTTAAAATCTAAAAGCCCTTGTGATTAAAAAATCAAAAAGTGGTGGCAAATAGCATTAAGCACGTTGTATATATTAAGAACTAGTGGAGACCTTCTCTTTCCCTTACTCTCTCCTTCCTTCCTGTGTTCTCCAACATGTGCATGCACATATGAAAATTAAAGACAACTTGAGGGAACTGGTTCTCTTTCCATCACGTGGATCCTGATGGAAACTCAGGTTATCAGGCTTGTACCTCGTAAGCCATCTTACCAACCCTACAATGCATACTTTTTTCAAAGAAATTGTATGGGCAAAGTACTATTATCCAAACTTTATAGTCAAGGAACCACATCTTTAGACCAGGTTTTCACAGAGGCATGGAGGAACTGCGATGTAAATTAAATTCTAATGCAAGTAGTGTAATCACAGAGTCAACATTTTAAATTACTGCAATGTACTACTGCCAGGTTCATAAGGCCCTTTATACTACACACTCACTCACTTCCTTGTTTCCTGTGTTTTACAGTTCTAGAGCAGCTGAACTCCTCTCCCTAACCAGGTTCACCATACAGAGAATTACATGCTGCTGTTCTAGCAGTTTTGGTGGTCACTCTTAAGCTTCACTGAATACCCACACGGGTAGGCAGCTGCAATACTCTGCCTATGTGATCCCAGGTCAGTATCATTTCCAAATGCCACTTGACTGTACACCATTACCCTGTCATGACTATGAATTCTTCAAGGTGAGAACCCCAAAAGCTTTCTCCATCTTTGGACATTCAGCATTCAGAAGTACCCTCCTGATATGGTACAAAATCAGCAAATGATTAACCTGATCATGCTCTGAGAGCCAGTTACTTAACCTGGAGGAGGACTTTGATTTCATACAGAGCTGTACTCATTTTCAGCTGTGTACTTCTGCTTCTAAAACATTCAGGAACTTTAGTAACAAAGAAGAGATGCTTATGTAGCAGAGAAGAAAAACACAGAAAACTAAGATTTTCGTGGATTTCTTAGAAATCATCAATCTGGTGTGCTACTATGAAATCATCCTTGAAGAGCTTAGGTCCCGTTTCTAATATTGTTTTATCAATAAACTCAGTGTCTTTAGTCAGTTTCTATTCTGTAAATTAAAAGTGGCATAAAATTTAGGATTACAATTTGTCACCTATTCCACAGCAAATATATTTACAGATTACTGAAATGATGAATGTGAACACTTTATAAAGGAAAACAGAGCAGTGCATGTATGTATGTACATGTGTGTATATGTGTGTGTGAGTACATTCTCACTGTTTTGCTACTGCATATGCTAACTAGCTCATCTACAAGCTGAAGGCTTCTCCCATCACCACCTCCCAGTTCCCTGCAGCAGCATGTGGGGTCCAGTTGCTCACGTTACTATCTGGCTTCTATGTGGATCCTGGCTCCTCACACTCACTGGGCCACCCTACACCCTCCCACCCCAATTCTTCATTAAAGAAGCTTTTCATAGAGCTGAGGAAGTAGCTCAGTGCTTTAAGTGCTTACTACACTTTAGTGCTTAAGGATTTGACTCTCATCTCCAACAACTACTTAAATTTGGGTGCAATGGTTCACATTTGTGATCCTAACACTAGGAAAAAGGAGATGGGGACCCTGGGACTTAATAGCTGGTCAGTCTAGCCTAATCAGTGAGGTCCAGTGAGAGATTGTTTTAAAAAATAAGATGAAGACAAATGAGAAATACATCCAACACTGACCTCTGGCCTCAGCACTCTCATGTATACACCAGCTTGTGCATTTTGTGCAACTTATTGAGCATGTTAGGCTAACCATGTATATAAAGATTGGTCCTGGAAGAAATTCTTTCAGGAGAGAATTTTATTTATTTATGAGGTTCTCTTCAGTCATACATTATTTTATTTTCATAAAAATAAGCCATCAAAAAGCATGGGTAATTTCACTACACAATTATATCATGTGATAGTAAGTTAATATACGCTCAAACTCTCTCAAATAAGTAGGAATACTTACTAGCTACCCTGAAACCAGGCAACTTCACACAATGACCTAGTTGAAATATAACTCTACAAAGATTCAAAGTGATCACTTCGAGAACTATTCACAAACAGTTCTAAATACAATTTTGGTTTACTTTAACACTATCAGTTTCTGGTATGATCTTACGAGAGAATAAGGAAATACTTGAATTAAAATTCAGGAAGTTTAGATTACTGCTAAAAGAAGTAGGATAAAGACTACAACAAAAACTGATCCTTGGTTTTACTCGACACTGTGGCTTCATGTCTGTTCTTTGCTCGTCTGCTCTCACACTGACCAATCAATACTCGTTAAGTCCACTTTATCTGTGGGCACCAGGGGGTACTGTAGACAAGGGCGAGAAGTACAGCTGCTCTTCAGGGAGACAGCTTTGGGCACTGTCACAACAGCACAGTGCACTCAGGATGAGCACCGTGGTTCCCACTAGGAAAATATATGGACTCAAAGGACTAAATTCAGGAGTGGGTTCATGGAGTTGTTTATTTTTCCCCCTACTATACTCTAGTCATAAAAACCTCATGTATGCACAGTGGTTAAAAATAAGGGCCTTTGTTAAAGGACACAATTAACTTCAAATGCAGTAATATGTGGAATTTCCTTTCTTTAGATTTTAAATACGTTTTTTTTCTTTCTTCTTTTTCACAAGGTTTCATGTAGCCAAGGCTGGCCTAGAATTCATTTTGTAGCCAAGGATGACTTTAAACTTATTGCCTTTGTCTCCCAAGGGCTGGGACTACAGGTGTGCACCACCATGCTGATTTACAAAGTACCAGGGATGAAACCTAGGGGTCTGTGCCTATTGGGCAAGCACTCCACCAACATCTCCAGCCCTTATACTTATGTTTTATATCAAACATAATTTTGCCTATTTACCACAAAGTTCTCACTATTCTTGGTAGCAACTTTCTTTCAAACTTTTAAGGAAATCCCATTTTAAAATATGTATAAAAAAATAAAAGAAGCCTTCAAGAAAAAGAAAATCATAGATACCTGAAAACTCCATTCTACCTGACCAGATTTTATAATCAGAATTTATAAATACTATAGTAAAACCTTCTGTTTGTCTAAACAAAATCTGTTTGTCTAGACTGTCTTCCATTTATCAGGGAGGGAGGGAGGGAGGGAGGGAAAGCCAAAACTTCTAAAACTTCAGATCCACTGAAACTATGTGAGTAGATGCTAGAAGCTCAGGCATGCTGGATCAGCCTGGTGAAACCTGGCTCTTATCAATGACCCAGGATGCACAAAGGTAAGAGATATAAAAACAAGGAAATAACTTGACTCTAGGGTTAAGCATGTTCAAGTAAATGATAAAAATCAGTAGACTATCAGCACAGAAAATACTATTGGCAGATTTTTAAAGAGCTAGTCATATAAATATCTGTAATCTTCAGTGAATTCACATTTTGTAAAACTGTGAGCTTAAGCTCTGTAAAATTATCTCAAGCAAACCCTGGCACTAGGAACAAGAATACACAGAATAAACAGAAAACTAGCTTGTCGGGCTCCTACATGATTTCTTACAACGCCAGGTAAGCCAAACGGGTCTGGTATGTGATTCACTCCAACAGGGAGGTGCTGAAAAGTAGAAACTGTAACAGGATTATCTCTGTAAATTTGATCACTCACTAGGAATATAACTCATAGAATGAGTCGCTTAGCAAAATACTACTCTGATATGAGCTTCTCAGAAAAAAAAGTATGACAAATATACATGTTTAGGGTAAAGACCCTAAAGTCATGCTATGCTTACTGACAGGAACATATGCTCAGACCAACATCCTTAGGTTTCACTGTGCTAGCATCAGAGTGTGCCCACACATACCTAACAACGTGGTCACTTTATAGTCAGGTTGTATAATCTTGCCCACTGCTCCAAGGACACAAACCGCTAAAACCACAATGTACTGCAGTTTTCTTCCTTACTCTCCAAACCCTTTTTTCTAATAATTTTACTTTTTCAACTTTCTCCTTATAAATAAAAACATAACCGTGTTAGCCCAGTCTAACTCAGGGTCAGGATCTTCAGTACTATAGCCCCAAATTCCTCATCCTGTCCTGCTGGAAGACGACAATGCTTCTTGGGATGACTCGGAGGGCCGCCACAGTTGCTCCTGGAGAGCTGTCCATCTCCAGGTATCCATGATGGGCAGGTGGCTTACCTCTCTTCTACCGTAGATCTTCCATTAGGAGAACCGCACAGTTTCTTAAGACAACCTTTGGCCCTGGGGTACAGTGAACTGGCTGAGGTCTAGGAAAGCTGCTGAGGTAGCTTGCTGAATTTTGAGGACTCGTTTTCTCCTCCCACAGCTTCCTCTGCTCTTGCTGTTTCAACAGTGCACTTCTGATGCAGTCCTAGTTACTCCACACTCACCCTTCCTTAAGAACATGCTGTGACTAAGAATCACACTCACCCACACCTAGGGTTAAGGCGTTTTCCAGCCCCACCTCAGCCATGCTAATTTTCACAAACTTCTCACCCTTGGTGAGTCTTCTGAAGCAGGACTCCTCTTATTCACCTTCTATATGCCATTTATAACATACTTTGGTGATGTCCAAGCTCAGGTCTGGTTGTTAAGAGTGCTTCAATTTGAACAGAACTTCATGAGCCTGAGCACAAGTCAGCAGTTGAACTCTGGGTCATCTCTCCAGCCCCAGACTGTCAATGTCTGTTAGTCTCCTTGTTCCTAATAATGCAGTGTTCTTTAAAAAATTTATTTGCTCTTTCATAATTTCTCTCTCCCCCTCTCCCTTTATACTTTACTTTGTTCATATTCTCTCCAGTTTTCTTCTCTCAGCAAATCTTCCCCAGGCAAGGAACCTTCCCCACTGAGACAGGATGCTAATGATATCTTGCACAGATTGTCACTGCTATTGTGAGTCCAGGGGTACATAGCCATGACATGCCCAGAGGGGGCTGTGTCACACCACTCCTCATCTTCTGGCTCTTGCATTCTTAAATCAGTGATGTTCCCTGAGTCTTAGAGGAGGTTATGCAGATTTTCTATTTATAACTGAGCACCCAACAGTCACCTTTTCCTAACAGTTTGATCAGTTTTGAGTAGCTAATAAAGCAGAACTCTTAACAGCCACCAACACACTTCTTTCTTCACCATTGGAGCTATGACAGGAAGGAAGAGCCACCATGGCCTGGCCTTCTACCTGCATAATTCTTAATCACTTTAACACTGTGTCCAGGGTAAGCAATGTGGCCTCTTTTTGACAACATTCATGGTGGATTTTATACACTTAGGAGTCACAATGAAAAACATGAAATGAGATTAAATCAAATACAGGAGAAAATAATCCAGTCAGGAGACACAGTAAGTGCAAGATGTGTGGGAGGCTGCTGACATAATAGCACACAGTATTGTTCCACAGTAACTTTTAAATAGAAGTAATGTACTCTAAAATAACAAATGTATTTTATAATGTATAAAACTTTCACAATGAAACATTTGCTATAATGAAAGTGGGATTATTTTAAATAGCATGATCATTATATAAAATAGTAATGTCATTATCAGGAATTATGTACATAGTCAGGTCTCCTAGGTCACACCTATAATCCCAACACTCAGAAGCAAAGGCAAGGGGATCTTCATGGCCACCCTGGACTATATAGGGAGTGGTTTATGCATAAGACTAAACATATGTAGCCTGGACTACATAGAAAGACCCTGTTTTGAAAAACAAAAAATTAGGCATGCCATTATAATTTTATAGTTTATACTTTTATACAATGACCAGCACCAATGCTGACATAAATACACAGTGCTGTACTGGGCTAGACTTTTTGCTAGGAGGCAGTGATGCTGGAGACTAAACTCAGGCCCTGGGATCTCCAGCCTGTACGATGTTTTTGGAAGTTTACAGTCTCACTAGGTGACAGGAGTTTTTCAGTTATCTTACAGAACTGCTGTCATATATACAATCTATCACTGCCCAATGCAGCATTATGTGACACACAATGTCATTTATTTATAAAGTCTAAAGAAAAGCAGAGTGAATGTAAAGAAAAACAATGTGTGTGTGTATGTGTGTGTGTGTGTGTTTGTGTGTATATGAGATATGCAGGTATATCTTTTTATTTTATATGTGTTTCTCATCTTCTCTCATAGTTATATATAAACTTTGAATATTTTCCTTCATGACTGTTTTAGTTGTTTTATAATTAAAGTCTACATTTAATTCTTTTGGACTTAAAGTAGATTGTGTGTGTATAAAATATACATTCATGGTATAACTGTAGATATATACTCTGTGCAAGTAATATAAAGTCTCAAATCTTTTGAAAAAAATCCTACACATTTATTAAATGAAATATAAATAACCTAGATATTAAAAACAAATTTCTGTTCTAATTAAAATTTCAGCCAACAAAACTTTTAACTGTTTTTCTTCCCTCCAACTATTCATCCAGGCACTAAATTATTCACTCAGAATTTAAGGAGAAAGAAATGTGAATTTTAGGTATAAAATCTAGAAGGCTGGTTTTAGTATCTTACAGTCTCAAAACCAATACCCTTCATTGGAAATAAATGTTTGAGGACATGAACAGGGAAGCTCGTTGAAGAAATTACCTGGACAGATGTAACAAAGTCCACAGGTAACAATGCTCTTTATATGCTGCTAGCTCTCCATCTCATCAGAACACTTCTGGCAAAGCACTTCCTAAGACCCTCAGCTCTACCCAGGATGGATGTGAGCTGTGGGAGCTCAGCAGCAGCTGCTGAACGAACCACGGCACACATCAGTCACCACATCTGCTCAGTGACTGCTGACAGAGAACCAATACAAACATGTCAGCCAGGAACTAACACAGTAAGCTCATAAAGTTTAATATTACCTTCAAACCCAGAATTTAGAAGGTGCTCCCCCAGGTCACAACCAAACACTCTCTCTTTCAAGATTCCCCGCTGCTTTAGCTTCTGTTTTGTTGGGCGAGACTTCATGAATGTTCGTAAGAAAGTAATGAGCTTGCCGTGCTTTTTAGACACTAAAGAAAACAAGAACAAAACAAAATGAGTATCTTAGTTGTGGCAAGAGATTACATTTCAGTAAGCAGAAAAAGAAACCAACTTGATCGTTTACCTTCAGATAACCTGTTATAAACATACTCTGTAACTGTAGGCAGCTGTTTGATTGTTGCGAACTTTGTTCTCCCTAGCCTCTGATCTTATTGGATGGGACTGTGAGCAATTACATGTACTGTATTCCATGAGCTTTAAATCAAGCCCACCAGTCAAAGCAGCCATAAACTCAGAGCATGCAAGAAGAAACTGAGTTTGAAACCAGTGTCTTGCTTTAGATATCTTCATAGTAATAAAGGCCTGAAAAGACTATGAAAGTAGTTCCTATCCAATCAATTTAAAGTTTTCTTTTTTAGTGTTGGAGAAATGAGCCCCCAAGCCGCATACTTAGTGCTTATCAAGTGCTCTGTCTTTACACTTTTTTCACTGAGATGGTAAGTTGTGTGGACAGCTTCGAACTTGCTCTGTAGCTCAGAAGGCCTTGAACTTAAGATCTTTTTGCCTTAATTTCCCAACTAGTTGGGAATAGGCCTGCACTATAGGCCTGACTAAAATACTAGTCTTAATGGTGAGAAATTTCCACACCATTTGTAATTCATAGTTTACAACTGAAGAATCTGTCTTCCTTCTTCCTTTACCAAAAGGAGCACCCTATGATTACATGAAACATGTTGATCAATGTAATACAATAAAAATACCACATTACCTAAATGCATCAACTTAACCTCTCTGAAGAGCAAGGCAAGGAATAAGAAAATTAGTATTTGGAGAGAGAATTTCCATTGATTAATACATTAGAAACCCAACAGTGAAAGCGCTGAAAACAAACAGGTCCCTAGAATAATGATGTTTGCTAAGAAATGTAGCCCTCAGTAGAGTTACTCTGAAAGATAACACACAGCAAACAAACAAACAAATCTCAGAGACCAGGGGCTGGACTCAGAGATCAGACTCTTCCCAAGGCCTTAACACCGTATTCTGTCCACAAGATTACTGGAGTCTGATTCATCTCGCTATAGATTCTTAAGCAAATCCAAATCTTTATCTTCAGAACAGAGGACAACTACTGAGGGAGGGAGCTTTGTGTACCTATAGCAACTCAGGGTCCAAATGGACCACTCTAGGCCAGATGAGGCACTGCTCATCCATTTGTTTCATATTATGGAAAACACTATTTGTAGATGGAAGCATCTTTCCCACAAACTACACGTGTCCTAGCTAAGCTTTCTTGAGACACAAACTTAAGAGTCCTGGGCAAACTGGAGTAAACAGTCACTCTACAATGCACAGGTTCAATGGAAGACTCTGCTTTACTCATCAGATGTTTAAGATGTACTTTAAAGTCGGCTATGATGCACACCTTTAATTCCAGCACTCAGGAGGCAGGGGCAGGTGGATCAGTGACTTTGAGGTCAGCTTCATCTATACAGTAAGTCCTAGACCAGCTAGCTGGTGCTACACAATGAGCCTTGACTCAAAACATTTGTTTAAATTTGTTTTATTTTGTTTTTTACTTAGAATCATCAATATGATTTTGGTGCTGCCTTTAATGTCCTAAACCTGCAATAATTAAGAACATTCTTATTTGAAGTTCTTTGTTGGAAAATTAAATGTCATGCTCTTAATTTCACCAGTATGTGGTGAGACATTTATAGTATATTGGTTGTCTGTGACACAAACTATAATAATGCATTTATTTTCCCCTAGCTGCTATTAATTTGATTAATTAATTTACATTTACTATTGTGTGTACACATGTGTACCAATTATATGTACTATTGTGTATACATGTGTGCACAAATTATATTTACTATTGTGTATACAGGTGTGTACAAAGCCTGTGGAAGACAGAGGACAACTTTGGGAGTCACTTCTTTCCTTTTTGAGGAGGGACTCATTAGCATTGTTGTATTTTATACTTCAGGCTAGATAGTGCATGAGATTCCAGGTGATTCTCCAGACTCTGTCTATAGGAATAATGGAATTCCAGATTCCAGACATGTACCACAACAGCTGGCTTTTTAAATATTATCTACATAAAGTGGATTAACAGGCTTGTTAGGGAGTGTTTTTATACTGAGCCATATGATCAGCCTTTATCTTCAAATTTAGATGAGGACACTGAGGCTAAGTCAACATGCTGAGTTAAATACTTAGAATTCAAACTGGCCATTTGCTAACACTCAAGTTCTTAGCAACTGTAGGATACTACCTAAATGAAGGGAGCAAGACAATGCAGATTTTTTTTTTAATGGCTAATAAGGAAATAGGTAGGGCAAAGTAAACATGACTTTGGAGCAAAGTAACTCCAGGAGACAGGATGTCAGGGAGAACTGTTCCAAGGAATATGTGTCAGAGCCAAAAGGCACAAAAGCTAGTGGAGTAGTAAGTATTCAATGTGGATACAAATGACTCAGATCACAACAGAGAATGGGCTTTATGGGAACACACTGACTAGCTTAAACAATTTAAAACAAATGATTACTTAAAAAACCACCCAGTATGCACATGAGAAAGAAAAGCACCAATAAAAGGCTTGGCCAAATGAATCATTTTAAACTCACACAGAATCATTCATGTGCATTTCTTTGCTTCTTTGGTTAGCTTTTTGCAACAAGGTCTAACCATGTAGTCCTGGCTAGCCTGAAACTTGCTATGTAAACTAGGTTGGCCTTGACCTCAGACATTCATCTGCCTCTGCGTCCTAAGTGCTAAAATTAAAGGCATGCATTGTCAACCCAGCCATTTAAAAATATTTTTAAAGACTATCTACTGATACAGTATAATCTCAAAGATAAATTGAGTTTGAAATGTAAATTATGGAAGTTTATCATATAAAAACAGAGGATACATACATTCACAAACACTAACAAATTCACACACACATATTCATGCATATATATATATATATATAGTCTTTTTCAAGATTTATTTTTTAAAAGTAGATCTCTTTAAAGATTTATTTATTTTATGTGTATGGGCATAGTTATTTTGCCTGCAGGCACAGATATACCTGCATGCACGCCTGGTGCAATACTTCCCCTGGAGCTGGTGGACAGTTGTGAGCTGTCATGTGAATGCTGGGAATGGAACCAGGGTCTCCAGAGGAGCAGCCAGACTGCTCCTAGCCTCTGAGCCATCTCTCCATCCCCCTAAGATTTATTTTTATTATGCATATTTGTATATGTTTAAATGACTCAACAGCAGAAAGGTGCAAATATTCTTTTTTATTATTATTACTTAGAAACAACATACCAAGAATTACTAATGGGAATTACTAATTAATTGATAATGGTGGAATAAATTTACAATTATGACCCTTTAACCAAACTCTCATTATAATAAACCCCATTATTCAGGGAATATCTGTGTTCAACTGGTCTTTCCAGGGCATTAGGATGTTTTAACCCTGCTTCTTGGTTTGCTAACATGGATTTCTTTTCTGGGTAGGGTAAATAATATTCACATTAATTTTTTTCTAAAAACAGTGACATAAGGCCTAATTGATTAAAGGTGCAATAAAAATTAAGGCAGCAGAGAATGCCCACTTTGCTCCTGTTACCTTTCCCGAGCTATTACTGACATATCACAACTTGAAATCCAGTCCAGGGATGGGGGTAGGGTGGTAGGTTTATCTCTTGAATATTCACATCTCAGCCTAAGGCCTATTAATAAGCATTCATGGTGATAAAGATTAATCACATCCCTTCAGAAATTATACTAATAAGAATGTTCAAAGTAATTGTACTCAAATTTGATGCTATTGCAACAATCCCAAATAATTTGTTCATATTAGTGTTTTTCACTTCAACTTTCTTCCTCATTTCTTCCATATTAATATGAACAAAAGGAACTCCCTTTGATATAAAAAATGTCTCCCATCCCTGTCCAATGTTACTAGTAAACTCCCTTGAAAGGCAAAACCAAAATACTGTCAAGTCTATCAGTGGACTTGTGCTGAGGAAGGTAAAGTGTGGCTGTAGATGGTTAAGTGCTGACTAACACATTCCTATGGAGAAATAGAGTAATGCAATAGATGAGAAGCTGAAAAGAGTCAAGGTCCACAAACATGCTACATTAGAGACAATAAAATAATAAAATGTGTACGAAGTGAAGTATAAAATGATACCATTACAGCAAATCGTATTTTATATCCAAATTTCCTATTCCGAAATTTAAAATGAAACATGGGTCACAATATGAAATTTTTCCATGTTATTTCGCCAGAACAAATTTTCTATCTGCAATCTTTTTATAAACCAGGCAAACAAACCAGACCTGTCTTCCTGGTAGTTGCACCGTTTAGAAGTACAACTTTGTCTTGCCAACGTAAATCTTTATGATACCAATTACCAGTTTATGTGGAGATACTAACAACAGCCACTTCTGTAGAGCATGGTGAACCCTGATGTGAAGGCTGGACATTGAGGTCTTTAATTATATGACAATTGACAAACAGTCTCAACATAGACTTGAGTTCTCACACTTCACCTAGAGTTCTCTGAATCAGTTCTCACATATCTTTTAGAATAACTTTGCACATGTCTAGACTAGGCTTAATTTCTGAGCATATAAAAGAAGCTGGTTTGTATATAAGAAATAGCTCCAGCATTAAGTTTATTTGAACATCCACCATTTATCACACTCATAACAAACTCAGAAAGTCAAGCAGGTAATATTTTTGGTACACACTCTGTGAAGATTTCCCTGCAAACTGAAGATATAATAAAATTTTTAAGTCTACATAAAGCATGTAATTATTAAAATTCAGTGGTATTTTACACACTGTATTTGAAAGCCTACCTATGCTTTGTTCTCAAACACAGATTAGATAACCATTTGGCAGAAATTCAAGCATGGGCAACTACTACATGATATTCAGCCTCTCTTAGAACCTCTTTCTATTTAGCATTTAAAGTCCTGACTATGTACTTTAAATAGTTTTTCATTACATAAATATAAAAAGATTTTAATTTTATTCAAAATCATTTAAGTTTGCTTTTAAAAAATAGAGCACTATTTATATACACCATGGAACACATAGCAAGAGTTTTATCTAGACTAGACCACTACTAAGCTGCCTTAATTGAGCTTATATAAAATTCTCTTTTTTCAAACAAACAAACAAAAAATCTAAAAAGGAAATTTTAAGACCTGCCTTAGTCTGTGATCAACCTACCGCGGTCACATCATTAAAGAAAACTGACTCTCTCTCTTCTAGCATCTATCAAATGCCAGTGGCTCCTGAGAAGGGTGAATTTTATACTCACCTTCCTCCCCACTGTGCTCCACACTAGGCTTTTGTCTGGCTGGAGCTTGTGCAGATCTTGTTTTGCTGTTACAAGTGATGCAAGTTCATATGTACAACTGCCCTATCGCATACAGAAAACACTGTTTCCTTGACATTATCCACCAACTTTGGCTCTTACAAACTTTCTACTCTTTTTTTGTGATAATTCTCAATGTTATGGGAAGGAATGTAATATCTCTGTCCTGTTTAGGGTTTAGGAAGTGTTCTGTAACTGAATTATGTGGTGTTTTCAGCAATAAGGTCTTACCATCAAGTGCTAGAACGCAGCCAAGTATTGGCAATAGCTTATAATACTTAGTATGGATCTAAGGGACTGCTTTGGCTAATATCCTTAAGAAAAGTAAGCCTTCCTGGCACTGGGAGTTTTATTTGCTAGCATGTGGAGTTGAGTTTGGGTACTGTTCCCACATTGCTTGGTAACTCCATTAAGCCCCTTTTAGTTGGGTAATATAAACTGGAACCAAAGGGGGAGAAGGAACGGGACACAATCCCCCCTTCCCCATTTTTCCTTCTCTTCCTCTTTTCAGTCTACCAAACGGGTTGCGTAGCAGTTATTTTGTATGTCAGATATTTACATTATAATTCATAACAACAAAATTACAGTTATAAAGTAGCAACAAAAATAACTTTATGGCTGGGGGTCATCATAACATGAGGAACTGTATTAAAGGGCTACAGCCTTAGGAAATAATACTCAAACTCCATTCCACATGCCAGCAAATAAAAACCCCAGTAGCAGGAAGGGGTTACTTCCCGACTTAAACCAAGTTGTAATGGGATTATGTTGTTGCATTGTAAATAATGGTCCTGCCTACTAGTTTAATAAAAATGCTGATTGGCCAAAGGTAGACAGGAAGTATGGGCGGGACTAAAAAAAATGCTGGAAACAGGAAGAACAGAGCAGAGATGCCACAGAGACACCACAATGAGACATCAGCAAATGTAGAGGAAAGAAATTGAAATGCTGCTCTGAGAAAAGGTACTGAGTTGCACGGCTGAACAAGATGAGAATTATGGGTTAGTTTAAGAGTAAAGGGATAGCAAGTTATATGCTTGGGCCCCAGGTCAATCAACAAGCAGAGTGTAATTAATACAAGCGTCTGTGTGTTTCTGTGGGACTGTGGGTCTGCGGGTCTGCACAGGCCAGAAACTTCATACAACACAAGTAATTTCATGTACCCACCACCTAGGCTTTTTAAGCTTAGCATGTTGCTGTCTTACTTACCCACATACCTTTCTCCACTGTAAACTATGAAATAAAGCACTATAGATTGATGATATAGCAGACTCTCCTTAATTCTATTTTCTCTACACAGAAAACTTTTGTATCAGTTTTAGTATTTTCCATCCTCACCTGTGTTTTATACTAAAACTACATATGTATAGTCAGAAACAAGATGAGCATGTTGTGGTTTAAAATTTCAGGAATGAAATCATGATATCAAACTTCACATCATTATTTAGTGTGAGATCTATTCCTGGCACTTGCAGTTCAGTATATTAATTTTTCACTGTATTAATCTTCCTCTTTTAAGTATATAGAACAATTTCTACTTACAATGTCCTATTGGCAGCTAGAGTTTATCTTACTTTAATCAATCTTGCACTAAGTAACTTATTAAGTGCTTCCTCTGACAGCCATGCTCAGAATCGCTGGCCTCAAAAGTGTGCTGCTGTCTAGCTTTACTTGAAGTTACCAATAAAATCTAGTAAGTTTTAAGAGCTTCTAGTTAAACTTTACCAAAGTTGTCTCTAGAATGACAGGCCTCAGATAATTTACTAATGTCACACTCTCACAGAATGGACCAGAGCCTGCCTTTCACACCTAGGTCCTGTTTTGTGTATTTCTTTCACCGGTCTCATGAACTTGACACTGTATTTGACTTTACCGTGCGTGTAGTTTTGTGAGCGCTAGTTTAGTAAACATTTACTTTACTGGTTGCTCATTTTTCTCTTTAAGGAATCACTGTTAATTTTTATTTGATTGTATTGTTCTTACTGCTAGGTATTAATTTCTTATATAATCTGAAAAAATCTGTCAGTTGAATGTCACTCATAAAATTTTTTACCATGTTTAGAATTTGCTTTTTATTGAACAAATTAAAACATGTCTTTAGGTATGGCACCTATATTTTATGGTATTTTTCTTTACCCCAAGTCATAAATACACTACATGATTTCCCATATAAAAAAATTAGCACTTTACATTTTATAGGTCTCTTTCATGTGTACTATCAATTATTCTACCACTGTTAATTAAATATTTCTGTGTCTACTATTTTGTAAAACTAATTTTGTTTTTGTGAAAAGATGTATACACTAATTTATGAACGTTCACTCCCATTAGTACCTCACTTTAATTTTTTTCTAGTACGTAATGAAGACAAATCCTTCCACTTTATTATTAAGTCTTCAAAACTGTCCTGCATTTTTAGTCCCATATTTTAGAATCAACTTGTTAAGTTACAGGGTGAAATCCTATGGAAATGTCATTGAAACTGCATCCAATTATAGATTATTTTGAAGGAAATTAAACTTTTTGAACTACAATGCTGTCTCCTCAGCTATGGACATAATGTTTCTTTCCCCTCATTGAAAGTTCTTTTATATCCTTCAATCGCTTTCTCTAAGAAGGTCTTATCTATTTTCTGCTATAGTCTTAGAAATATTACAATTTTTGTTGCTACTGTAAATACTATTTTCTAAATTATATGCTCTAATAATCTCATTACTACTGTGTAGAAAATTAACATAGTTGGAATAGTAAAGTTCCTAAGGCTTCAAATTTATCCTGTAACTGCTAGCTGTGTGACTATGGATAAGCTACATATAATTCTTCATCTATAAAAACCCTGAAAACAGTAACTATGTAACAGGGTTTTTGGCACAACTGAACAATTTAAATGCCTAAAGCACTTATTATTGGGCAGAAAACAAACATTATTCTCTTTTATTCAACCATGCTAACCCCCATTATTTTTAAAGATTCATTTATTTTTTTATTTATCTGCATGTGTGTCTGCCTCTATGTACATCATGTCTGTGCAGTTCTTCTGGAGGCCCAGGAGAGGAAACCATATCCCCCTAGAACTGGAGGTGCAGGTGGTTTGAACTGATGTTGTGGGTGCAGAGAATCAAACTCAGGCCTCGAGGAAGAGCAGTATGGACTCTTCATTGCCAAGCCATCTCTCTAGTTTCAGCTTCTGTTATTGTAATAATGTGACTATGACCCTCCAAGGCTGACATATAAATAATCTGGATTTAATTCTTCCATTCCAGTTCTTTTATTTATTTAGGATCTTTTTTTAAAGTTTACCTGAAATACCAAAAAGAGAAAGAAGGGTAAAATAACAGTAAGAATGTCTCAAAAATGTCATAAGGAGTCATACTATTAATTATCTACTTAAAAATAATACCTGTGAGTCTGTAAATAATTATAAATACATAATTGATATTAAATTCTCTCACTTGGGCTGACAATGCTCCCTCTAAGCCAAAGCCATCTAACAAAAGTAGAAACACCTGGCAAGGGAAGCCCTCTTTTGAACTGTTATTCAGGGCTGTTCAAGAGACTCCCACAATATTTTGTACTATAGCTGTTGTCCTTGGCCATCCCACAGAGGCAGAACATAAGTCCCTGTAGCTGAAGACATTATGCACTTCATAAGCAGGGCCCAGAGGCCTCTGATCTGGAACTGACCTGAATGTTTCCTCATGAGGACTAGCTTTCATGGGACCAGAAGGCACTATACAAGCTTCCAAAGGAGGGAGGTAACCAACACTTATACCAAGCTATGATGCCACTGAAACCCAACAACAACCAGCATGGCATGATACTCCTAAGGGTATAGTAACAACATACATGTTGCCTTGGCAGTAAACAACAGTCTCTAGTTGGACTGAAAACATGCACTGGAAAGCTAGCCACAGAACCAGGAATAGTGAAGTCATGGGTCTTAGAGGAGAAGCTACAACTGCCACTTTACTGAAGCAGCATCATCTCTGTCTACATTCTAAATGTTCATATACTCCAGATAAGCCTAGTACTCATCCTCCAGCAGGAAAACTTTTCTTTGCGACAGATCACAACTGTTACAGAAAACCACAAATGATCAAAATACAGAGCTGTAGAGCTCAGTCCCAACAGATACGTCTCCAATCGAACTCCTGCACCCAACCAAAGACCACTGTAGAAGATAAATGGAAAAAGAGAACATGAATTTGAAATTATGCAGGAAAGGGTACATGGGAGAGTTTGAAGGGAGAAAATGGGAGAGGGAAAGGATATAATTATATTATAATCTCAAAAAAGTAAACAAAATAATGTTTTTAAATGTTTATGTTGTTTCCAGCTTTAATTTGTTTCTTGTATTTTACCATTAAGAATAACTTTGGGTCTTTTGGGTAGAAACCGCAATGTAAAGAGCTTCCCTATTCCAAATTGATTAAAAAGTATAAAATAAACTGGTGATGACCTTTATCAGATGGTTTTCTATATCTACTAAGATGATCTTTTAGTTGCCATTTTTCTAATTTAAAAATTTTGAAAGTGGTGAATTAAATTCAAATCCCCTTTGAAAGTCTTACATGACTTTTTATATCTTTTTCAGATAAAGAGATTTGATGAAGAGGAGTTAGAAATTTACAGCTGAAGCTGCAAATCACGGCAAATCCTGCTGCAGAAGTAGAATAAATATTAAAAGTGAAAATAAACATGAGGACTGTTTTATTTTTTGGTTTGGTTTGGTTTTGGTAAAGAAAGACACATAGAGAGGGATTCTACTGTGACAGCCTAGACAACATCTAGGATTTTTATATATACTCTTAAACAGCTCAAAGGCATGCAGGCAAGAGCTGTGAAAATTATCGTACTTTTGGCATGTACTGTTATATAACCTAAAGAACCTTTGGAAAACAAAGAAGTAATGGTTTGAGGTAACACAGCAATTAAATGCGTTGTAGGGAGGAAATATTGACACAAATGAAACTTCCACTTGGAAATAAATGGATTCATAAATTATGCTGTGCCTGAATCTACAAATCTCAAAGAACACTTTCTAGAAGGCTGAGCAAGATTTTAACATGTGACTCAAATATTAAAGGAACCAAGCTAAAAAAAAACTTCTAGTAACTGAAATACAGAATTTCTAAAAGCATCTTTCTCTTATACAATTGAAAAGTTTTCATATGAGTTCTTAGAATAAATAATGTAACTGACACCTTTATATCATCATTTAGCCACTTACTAAAGTTAGATGTGAATCTATGGGGTTTGGGGAGGCAGGACCTGCCCTGCTGCACAGTAAGGTTTTAAGTTCCAGATCCTCCTGCCTGAGCTCCTGAGAGTTGGGGTTACAAGGTCAATTTCAGGAACATCCTACCAGACACAGTAAAAGGATTTGTAGATCAAACACAGTTAAGTTTTTAAGAAATAAGGACATGCCCAAGATATTCTACCTATGACTCTATTCTTATCTCTATAAATGCTTTGGTCTATTTAGTGAGATAGCTATTCTTTCTCAAACACTTTGCATAGCTCTGTTTCTGGTCCTTCAAAGATAATATAAAGAAAAAAAATCTTTAACCAGTTATAACAAGATAACTAATGTTCACTAAATGCTTATTATGTGTCAAGATCTTAGAGATATTAATGAATTTAATTCCAGTTTGTAATAACATTGCATTCTAAATGTGTTTCATGTATCTAATCATTATAATACTCTTAGAAGTTTATGTTCAAACCAAAATGTTAAATAAAATGATTACCTCCCCTTACAGGCTATGTTAAGGACTATGGGAACACTAGCATTTCTTTCTTTATTTTCTACATATCTAGCAATATACTATCAAGATAACCTAGCACCCATATTGTAGTCCTCTTCATCTTATCTGGCACTATTCTGTACCTACATAATTTGCATGCAGTTAAAAGCAAAACAAAAAAAGGGGACATTCTATCTGAATAATTTAAAACATACATACTTCAGCCAATTACCTAAAAATTTACAGCTTTTGTAGCTTTTCAGTAATAAGAGAAGTGCAGGTTGAGTATTACTTATCTAAAATGCTTGGTAACCAAAATATTTTACATTTCAGATATTTTCTGATTCAGACATACATATCTATCTGTCCATCTACTTGAATAAATATCTCTCCGTGTATCGATGGAAAAAGAGAAGAGGGGACCAAGTTGAAACATAAAATTCATGTATACTGCACATATACCTTATATACAGTCTATGGGTAATTTTAATATTGTCACAGTGTATTAACATTTTGACTGCAATTTGTCTCATGAGGTCTGGTGCAGAATTTGTTGCTAAACATTTTGAGTTTTAAGTACTTCAGATTAGGTGCATTTACCCATGGTCTGATGAAAGTCCTTT
Source organism: Sigmodon hispidus (assembly GCA_004025045.1). Classification (NCBI taxonomy): domain Eukaryota; kingdom Metazoa; phylum Chordata; class Mammalia; order Rodentia; family Cricetidae; genus Sigmodon; species Sigmodon hispidus. The sequence goes on from PVIH01003933.1 coordinate 51,898, forward strand.
GTTGGGCTGGCTAGGCTAGTGAAAACTACTGAGCCAAGAGTAGGAAGATATGGTTTTGACAAAATTTTTTGTTAGATTATGAACAAGGAAATCTGTCAGTATAAGACCTTAGCTTAATGGTATAAAAAAATGTTTCACTAGGCAGCAAAACAAATGAGACTAGATTTCAATAAAAATACCCCGAAACAAAAAATTCTTTGAGAAAATAGCCCAACAGCATAGAAAAACTACAAGTCTATGTAAAATATGTTTTAAGTAACTTATCAGGGGCATTATCTAAAACTTAATTGGAAATCTCTGTTTTAAAGAGGAAGGGCTTCCTAAGTCATCTGAGGAAAGGGTAGCATAAAAACTTAATATTAAAAAATCATTATTAAGGTTATTGTTTAATGCCCAGTATATTGAGTTTAATTTTTTAATTATTTATTTTGTTCCATGGATGTTTAACATTAGAGAGAGAGTCTTTATATAACTAATTTATATAATTTATGTTCTTTTCTAGGACTTAGGCATAAAACTGATTATGCTATATGATATTCTATTGCTCACTTTGGTTTACTTGCTTCCAAAGTCTTAAACAACTGTAAAAAGACATTTTATACTATGATTTTGTTAGCTAACTCTATATACATTATAAAGATAAACTTTGGGCCTAGGTTTCAAGAAGGAAGTTATTGAAACAAAAGAAAAAATGATACAACGAAGCTACAAAATTCTGGGCTTCTGCAGAGTTATGCTCAAAAGCCACAATCCTTAATGTCTTCTGTAATTAGCTTATACTTATGAAATCAGGAATATAACAGTTGTATTTGGATTTCACATCCTGATTCTCCCAATACACATTTAAAAATTCTTTAGATAAGCTGAGCTTCAGTTTTTAAAATGCTCTCAATGTTATTGTAAACAAAAAGGTATGAAATCACTCTTGCTCAATATCATTAATAATTTTGAAAGTAAGAAAAACACAACATAATTCTGTAGCTGATGCAGGTGACAGCTGCCAGAGAGAAAACATCCAGAGCCTCCACAGCTCTCACAGTGAAGCCTGACATTCCAACCCCAAAGGGAGGAAACCAGGTATCCTAGGAATGCCTGCTGAACTCGGCCTGCAGGCTGGATTTTAAATGGCACACTGGCAGTCATAACTCTGTTGAAAAAAGAGACAAAACTCTACTGACAGTTATATAATAGACTTTTATTTGCTGATGAGGGAGACAAGGAGCCATTTCAAAGCCATGCTGACCTGAAAGCAAATCAATGACATTAAAGGTGCAGGAAAATAGGTGAATTTAAAAAGAGAATCTTTCAGTAACAGAAGAGCTCACATAGAAAAAGCTAAGAAGAAACAGGCTACCAGCTTCCCAAAACCTGCCGCAATGCACTTGTATATCCTGCCTAAAATATATAGATATATGACACCAAAGCAGCATCAGGCTTGGATGCATTAAGTTACAACATAAAGCTTTTAAAACCATGTTCCTTGGAAAAATGTCATCACGTGAGATAAGGCTCTTAGTACCTATCCTGCTTGTCTGATTTTTCCAGGAAGCTATGACTCTTACTAGAAAGATCACAGAGGCTCAAGTCTACATTATGTAACTTTAGGCTGACATAAGTAATGTGAATGTTTTTTTGGCTCGCAGACACTTGTTTTTATTTTTAAATTTCAATAACAAACTAAAATATATACGAATATTTTTGTTCCTCAACTCTTTGCAAAAGCAAAGGTTTTTTTTTTTTTTTTTAATAACTTGGTGACTTTACCAACCCAGTTATATAAAAGACTATGACTAATTTCATTTCTAAAAGCAGAACAAGGGAAGATTTGCATTTTACCAAAAGCAAGTAGGAGGAAACATGAGGTGGATATAAATTTCTTGATGCTGAATGTACTTTAACACCAGAATGAGATATAATACACAGGTTACAGGGTTTTTAAACCTGTTAAAAGGTTTAATAATGTTTGGGTTCTTAATTTTACAGGACGCTTTAGCAAGTATGATTTCAGAAAGAAATGTATTAATATGTACGTTCTTACAAAAATTAAAGTATTATTTTAGGAATTCAGGTAAATCAAAGGTAATACTATATGAACTTATAGGAAACAAAAATTCTGGAACCTTCCTGGATACTACTATTTTTCTTCTTTGATTAGATTCAAACATAAGCATCTTCATATTTTACTGCCACTGTGGATTCTATTAAGCTATGAAAGTTGGTATGGAGCATTAGTATTATCATAGGTGGATTGGGGGAGCTGTGGAGGCTTTTGCTTTGTAAAGCAAAAAGTGAAAAGAGACAGGCTCTAAAAATATAGAATTTTCATAGTCTGGAATTTACAATAAGTGTCTTTAAAGGCAAAAACTAGGCTTTGAAGTCAAAGCCAGGTATTAGGATTCAGTCTCTTCTCACTTCAAAATTTCTAGGTCTTCATTATCTATTGAAATCTTATTTCCTTCATGATACAATCCTAAGAGCCACCACTTGGCTCACAAGAAATGCCAAATGCCAAATACTGTGTGTCATTTTTTCCCATTACAATTTCTCTTTGATCTGAAAACTTTGCTGATCTTCCCTTGGTACATGGTTGACCAAGAATCTGACTCAGCTTTTCAGACTTTGCTTAATCTAATTTGGCTATATAATTCCACGTGAAACCCGAGCTAAAGGGAGGTACAGACAAATTCAGGATGGTTCTAGTTTTCCCTCCTGTGGTTTTCTACCTAAATTTAGATTTCTGTTCTCTTCTGCTAAAAACAAAACAGTATTATCCAGTACTTGAAAAGAGAAAAGGTTGTGTTTCAGGTCATTTCACTGAATGGTAGACACAAATTTGGATATGAAAAAGAACTATATTCTGAAACTTCACCTAATATTTTGAAAATTACAATACTGATTGCAATTTAAGCAATGGTAGATCAACCTTGAAAAGAAAAAATAACTGGGCTGATCTGTGATGTAGAGAAAATACTTATTTCCATGTCATGCTCATAAAATAGTATAATGGAAATGCTTCATTATCAAAGTAGAACATGAGCACGACCTAGCCATGCATTCTCTGGGAATGCACAGTCCTTCATGAATGCAGACAGCTGTCTTTACAGGGGACAGTACTACAGGAGCAGAATGCTGGGCAGAAAAGGGACAGAAGGCGACTGACTCCTTTATGCTAACCAAAGCAGCCTTTCCAGAGCCTACTGAGGTCTTAAGTAAATCAGTGCTGCTCATTTTCCATTAATCAAGCACTGAAATAGTACTAGCCCACAAGAACCCCCCCCCTACACACACACACAGGGTCACCTAATAATGAACACCTCTATCACATTAACTCAGGTGTACAAGGCATTACCAACACAGCTGACCAGAAACAGCAGAAAAATAAGTTTTTACTAAAACTATCCAGGAAAATAATACCTATACAGTACAACTGACAAATTTTGCTTTAAGAAGTGGTTACATCTTTACAACCAAGACAAATATTAATGCTATTATTCCATTTCCAGATAAATACTGAACCACAACTCACTTGAGAAGTAAGGTAACATTTGCTCAAATATAATCTAAAAATAGCTCCAAGGAATTAGTCCAAAAGTAGTTTGAATGAAATGCTGAATGATGGACTGAAATCTCCTTACCTCTTTCTGTGGTGCAAGCTTTAGGATCAGTATTCAAAATGACTCTGTGACTGTATTTAGCAGAGAGTTCCAGGCAATGGGAGCTGTATGTTCGGTGCGGCAGTTTAAGAATGCAGCATAAATATCCTCAGATCTTATCCAGCATGTGAGCGCTCCTGGCCAGGTCTCCACCACACTTTGAGGTGCCCTCTGTTTCCAGGTCCCCCTCTCAGAAGCACTTGGCTCAGATTTTGGGCCTGTTTGAGCCAGCCTCCGTGAGAGCTCTGCTTAATGCTCCTCTCAGCCAGTGCAGCTTGGCCACACCACAGGACCGCCCCAGTTTAAGCTCACACTTGCAGAACAGGCTTCACCAGCAGGACTCCACCCATCAGCCTCCCACAGGTGAGTGCTTCCTGTTCAGAAAGCAGTCCTAGGAAACTGCCATTTAACTGTGTCCTTCAAGCTTTGCCAGTTAGTTGCTATTCAGTTACTTGTATTTGCTAAGTGGGTGGGGGCAGCGTGTCTGACAGAGGCATGCTGGGCCAAAGGAAAGCAGGAAAAGTAAGTGATCCTGTAGGAAGTAGGTAGTGAAGGCTTAGTCATAAAACCTCTCCAACAGGCTAAGGGAACAAATCTTTCAGCATCTTTGCTGATACTAAGTTGTGATTGTTATGCTACTGACATGTTTTAAAATGCATCAATTTACACAGGCGCTATATGAAAAATTCTAAGAATAACAATTATGCATGAATCAGGGAAAAAAGAAGTTTGCTCAGAATGGAAAATTCAAAAATCTGGAGCTTTCAAGAGGAACTTTCACTACACAGGGTGAGGCTCACTTCACCACTGATCCAAGGTACTTCTTGTCCTCTACATTTACCAGCAAATGAGGCAATTCTCAGCAACTTCTGTCAAATGTGCATTCAATGAACTTCAGCTTTCTACTATTAAAAGATATCTGTAGCTAGCTGCATTAAATACTACACATCAAAGAGACTCTTCACTTACCCTACATCATCACCTCTGAACTGGAAAACACTGACTTACTTCTTGTTTCAATTGAGGTTTTACTAATTCCAATGTAAATTCTACCATCAGATAGTTTTCTTCAACAAAATCATTATTACGTGCCAGAAACAATTCCAAGTACTTCTTAAAATTTTCATCCAAACTCTATAAATTTGAAGTGTTACCTGATTTTAGAGATAGGCAGAGAGGCTGAGCACCTTGCCAAAGCTACACAACTATTTAGAGACAGAGACAATGCTAACAGAGGATTTATACACACCATGGGAGACTGCTGGTTACACTTACTCTTTTTTTCCATTTTTTGAACATAGTTCTGAATATAAAATCATTGCTAAATGGCAAGCCACAGTGAAGAAAGCAATGAACTAATTTGATTTAAAAATATAAAGGGCACAGAGAATCCAGTGTGGCAGGACAAAGCAAGTTAATTTCTCACCAGTGGAACAGATGTGGACTTGAGGGCTTTGTTGAACAGGATGGAAGGCTTCTAAAATTTATTCACAATCAAGAAGACAAATTTATTTTCCTTTAACTTGAAATTTAAAACATTTACTTCTCTCTCCCAATCGCTTCTTTGCTTAAGGGTTGGGCAAGCAAAGGAGGGCAAAGGTCAGAGAAAAGAGGGAGAGAGATAAGGAAGGAAGATGGTGCCAGGGCTCAGCTGGTAAAGCGTTTCCACACAGGCTTGAACACGCAGTTCAGATCCCAGCACCCATAAAATGGCATGCATGGTGTGCTGGTAGGAGTCTATAATCCCAACTCCAGGGAGGACGAGTGCCTGGTGCTTACTGGGGCCAAGCAGTCTTGCTGAACTGGTTAGCTCCAAATTCAGTGAAAAACTCTGTCTCAAAAACTAAAGGTAGAGAGTGATTGAGAAAGACATTCAACATCAACCTCTGACTCCACATGCATGCAAGGGTGTGCACACACTCACACAAATGTCTAGACACATGCATGCCCTCCACACAAACACAGAGAATAAAGATAGGGAAAGAAGGAAAACTTCTATGATGTAAAAAAGCCACTTTCTTAGTACCTAGTACAATCCACAAGGCCCTTGTATTATCTAAAACATTAACATAAACAAATAAATTCCACAAAAGTTTATGTAGATGTGAAAGAATTGCACAATTAGCAATAGTAACAATAGTAACTCTCATGTTAAAACCAAAAACTGTTCTCTGTGCCAAGTGGAAATAGACAAGAAAGTGTATGCAAAAACTGGCGGACCTGGGTGTAAAGTCTACATGGTATTGGGATTATGTCAGTTTCCTGCTTTTGATTATGCACTGCATAGCTAGTTATGTAAGACGCAGCAACTCAGAGGAGGAGTGACAAGTGCCAGGGACCTTTCTGTGCTATTTTTGCAATTTCTTCTAAGACATTATTTCAAACAAAATTCAAAAGTAACTAGCTGAAAAATGCACTGTATTGTGTAAACTACTGATCACTTATGGCAAAGGGAAAGTCTTCTGTCATTTTTTCCTTCATATTTAACAAAATGTTTAGCGTTATCTATCTGAGACAAATGGAATAGGATGTGCATGGGTGTATGTAGGAGGCACAAGAGAAATCACTGGGGAGGCAACTGGCTATATTCTTAACTTTCTAGTATAAAAATTACTGAAATAATTCAAAGCCTTCACAATGTATCTGCAAAGTTTTTGAACTTATGACAAAATATATACAGAATCAAAACACCTTTTAACACTCTTATGTTCCACATACTGACAGAGGCTACTGTCATCTCTAGCCTGGTCACCTGGTTACCCAATAGTCACTGTGAGTTTCTTTTTTTTAGCCCCTAAGTCAGCCACCAAAAATAGCCTTTTAGCAAAGTACATTAGATCAAACAGTTGTTCTGCTTATAATTTTTACCTTCCCAAATAACAGTGAAACCCCCACAGTAGTACCTAGGCCCAAGGATGTGATGGCATCCTCTCCCTTTTTGACCTAAACCTTCCTTTCTCGTTCTCTAGCTCTCCTGGCCTTCCTGGTGGCACATTTATAGGTTAGACTCTATACAGCTTTGTGTCTTAATACTCTCTTCAAAGCTTTGCTCCTAAGTGATGCTCCAACAGTCCCTTCCCTGAACATGTTACTCTCCTGAAACTTCAACCCCACATAAACCATATCCCAGATGCTCAGCCTCTGACACCCTGTCAGCTGAATCCACACCACTTACCTACACCATAGAGTTCACCGATTTACTCACCTCCACTCCTCTCACTGCTCCTCTCAGTTCCCCCAAGGCAGAAATTTCATCTGTTGTATTCTATTTCAGCTGTATTATGTACCCAATTAATTACTGACCACAGGACTGAGATATTATTATTTCTCAATGACAAGGCACTTGGACAGCATGAATGAGGACCAGGGTTAGGTCTCTAGTACCACACAAGATAATAAATAAATCAGATTAACAAATGAAACTAAAACCTGAAATAATTTCTTAAAATGACAAAGACTAATCAGGATAGACATGTGTGGCTAGGACCTATTCCTAACACAGTTTTAAGGGGATATAAGAAGTTAGGAGACAGTTTTGATGTCTCTAATAAAAACATCTCTCATTCATAAGTCAAAAACTGTTTTCAAGTATGTATTAGGCATAAAGAATGCAAAACTACATAAAATGGAAGGAAAAGGAAGGAAAGAGCAAAGGCATCATAATTTGTTTAAGGTTCTTTTCCTGATGAAGCATAAGAAAATATTGTCTGGACATAATCTTTACAATGTATTCTTAGTAGAACATTACAAGGGAGTTGTGCCTTAAAAGAACACTGTAGGAGGGAGAAAGGGTATAATAAAATGTATTCATAAAACTCTAAACAAACTAATAGTTACAAACAAATAAACTCAATAGTGCAGGCTGGGAATGCTGCTGGGACACAGCCCTTGACTAGTAAGCAGCCAAGGCCCTAGACTTCACCCACAGCATACTCCAAATAACAAAGAAACAAATATAAAACTAGGAAGAATTGTAGCATTTACTCTTAATTTCAAAAGCATGCTACTGGTTCAGGCTGAAAAGGTGTCATATTCTTCTTAAATACATCAAAGCATCTAACCAGTTACATGTTTTAACTATAAAATTCTTGTCCAACAAGAAAACTCAGTTATTTTTGTATCTGCTGCCAGAGGAAAACAAAACTGACTATTTCCAAGCAGAGAACAAAAATATACCATGCAGGCCTATTTGTGTGACCATCTAAAGAGGCTCCTTCTCCCACCATTGCACTATAAATACTGTAATTAGGCCTGAGAGATGATTCAGCAGGTATCTGCACTTGCTGCTAGGCCCACAGATCAGAGAACATCCCTGGTACTCACGTGATAGAAAAATAACTAGTTCATGCAAGCTGTTGTCTGATCTCCACACATGTATCATGGCATACACACACGTGTGTACACACACACTCACATTAAATACATACAATTAAAATAATTTGTGATGCATTGGGAAAGTTTTAAACCAAAATCAACTATACAGATCTCATTTCTGACCCAGAGATTAAACAGCATGGCTCAATGAATAGGTACTTGAAGCCTACCTGAGATTTGGCTGAAGCTGCAGCATGAGAAAAATGGACAGACAGACATATCTATTTCTACTTTAGCTTAACTCTGATTAGTTAGTTTTGTTAACTATTTCTTCAAATTGGTATTTTTATACTTCCATTTTTAAAAATTATTAATTCTTGAAGGATTTCATATATTTTAAAGATTTGTTTATGATATGTATATGGGTGTTTCCCCTTCATATGTTGGTGTATCACTTGTATTCCTGATTTCTGTAGAGTTCAGGAAATCACATCCCCACATAGAAGGCATTTTGAATATTCACCCTTACCATCCTCCTTTCAACCCACCCTACTTTGAGATTCCTTTAAATAAAAAAGAATTACTTCTTTCCCAGCTGATTTTGAGATTGAGGTCTACTCTGTTGCAGCAAATTTAAAAACAACAAAAAAGATACTCCTCCTCACAGCAGCATTATCTTCTCAGCTGGTGGAGGAACTACATTTCTGCCTTCCTGTCCACTATAACGGAATGCTGTCTGGCTGAAGCTCAGCACAGGTCCTAGGCATGTGTCACAAACACCACATTTAGTGTGTGTGCCTGGAAACACTGTTACTGAGTCACCTCCCACTTCTGGATATTACACTCTTTCTGCCCCCTCTTCTGCACAGATCCCCGAGCCTTAGAATGAGGAATGAAATGCCTGCTCTGAACAGAACACTCTACAGTCTTCTGTCCTTTGCACATTGCTCAGTTAGGTCTCTGTGTTAGTTGCCACCTACTCCAAGGAGAAGCTTCTCTGATGAAAACCAACAGATGCTCAGATCTATAGGCATATGATAACATTAGGAACATGTGGCTACATGGGTCATAGGTTCTAGGACAGAAACCAATACTATTACTCTGCTGAATGTGCTAAATGGTCACAGTATTAAAGCTGGCTTATTAAAAATTTCTGTCCAACTATTTTGATAATGGTCAGAGAGGTTTGTCTAAGTCTCTAGTCTTTTCTGTTTAGAAACTTATACCTCAAAAGTACACCTTAATTTCATATTCTTTTTGTTTGTTTATCTCTCTGTATAACAACAGCATTGGCTGTCCTCTGTAAACTCAGAGATCCTCCTGCATCTGTCTCCTGAGTACTGGGATTAAAGGTGTGTACCACCACTCCCAACCTGCTAATTTCACATTCTTATCCACTAAATATTTATGTTCCTTAGAAGACTATTTCGCAATGTCTGTATTTGAAGTTTGTATATAAAACCTGTATGTATGTATGTATATATGTATGTACATAAACACACACATACAACACACGGAATGGAAGATAAGGCTGCTAGGAATATTTCAGTCCAGTGATTTATGTTTTTCATTTTTTTTTTAATGTTAGGGAGCTGGAGTCATCAAAAGATAGTCTGAAGAACAAAAAAGGCAAACTTTGTTCCCCCCCTAGCTTTTCTCACTGGTTCTCCCGATTTCTCTTCCTCTCCCCGTCCTCCTAACTCCTTTTTCTACACCTCCCCCACAAATAAGTTAGATAATATGACAGATACAGAATATTATCAAGGAAATTATTTTTAAAAGATCAGATGTTGTTCTTAGCAATGAAACTATGACATGAGAATTTAAGAATTTATTACATAAGCTTAAGAGAAAACTATGCAGAGCAGAAGGCAGAATCACCGATGTTGATTTCAACAGAAAGTGTTCATATAAAGGAATGAGAGAATATAGACAACAGAATAGAGTCCAAGTCAGGTGATACAGTATCGTGGAATGTACATAATGTGATCAAAAATGAAGAGACAATAGCTGAGGACATTTCCAAACTGGAGAAAGGTATCAGTACTTCCTCTATGAACACCAAACAACAAAGCCCAAAGAAGATGTATCCTACCTCAGAGCACACTGCAGCTTCTCCCATCAAACTACATCCTATTATTCACTGCTACTATTTCCTTTTTGTCCTCTCAAACTTTTACTTTTTTTTCTTTCTTTTTTTTTTTTTAACTCCCCTTAAGTACCATGGATATTTTCTGTCTTGGTCAGGATACAAAAAACTCAGTTTCATTTTCATCTACACAAATTATCGAACACAGTAAGAACATAAAAAAAAGCTTAAAAAGAAAAAAATTTCCTATTGCCTTGTTGTATAATAGTATAGGGAGTTTTAAGTTTCTAGACTCAAACTATAGCTTCATCTTTCCGATTTGGCATCTAACAGTGACAGATGGCAATGTTAAAAATAAATAGAACATTCAAGTTGTTTATACTGTAGGCAAAGACAGTTTTAAAGTGTGAAACAAGCCCAAGGCTGATTGAATCTGCATCATCTCTTTCAATCTGTATTAGGAATGCATATTTCCTTGAGCCAACTCTGAGTTGTTTCCAAAAAGATAAATCATTAGCTGTTTAAGGTATTCTTGTTTTTCTACTAATGATTTAAAATTAACAATGACTTGCAATTCTGCAAATATAAACCTTTCTAGAAGTGATCAACTTTTCAATGGTAAAATCTTCAGGGAATATTATTATTATAAGAAACATTACTTTTCCTTGAAAAAATTGACAAAATATGTGATTTATACAAACAATTGTAATGGCAAAGTTAAACTAGGTTTTAAAACTCAGGTTATAGGATCCGTCTGATTGAAGCTACCAATGCTGGAATGAAATGACTTATAAACTTTTAGTATACAACACAGAAAGACAGATAAAATAATGTTGAAGAAATTACAACAACATTTTTGTTGTGCTTATAAAAATCCACAAAGAACTTAACAAATTGACTTTTAAAAAAACTGACATAACTTTTACAATATTCAGCAATCCTGAACTAGAGAGGGCATTCCTTGGTCTGGTAATAAACATCTATGAAACTGCACACAAATAACATCTCCCTAAAATGGCCAGAGACTGAGTGTACTCCCCTAGATCATACATTAAAAAGAGTGTCAGAGCACAGCTTCTGATTGCTTTTCATTTTTGTGCGGTGGGTCTCACCAAAGAAAAACATTAAGAAAAACTAATAGATAATAGCTGCCTCCAAACTGGAACAGAATTAGTGTTTGTAATATATTTTTAATATAGAAAATCTCACAGAAATCATTAAAAGGCTATTAGAACTGAGGCTTTTGAGTAAGACAGCAACTGGAAGGCTCTGGGTGATGTGGAGAATGAGAAGTGTCAATCAAAATAATAAAGAATAGATTCTAGGGGCTGGGGAGATGGCTCAGAGATTGAGTGTATATGCTTCTCTTGCACAGTATCTGTGTTTGGTTCTCAGAACTCTCACCAGGTGGCTCACAATGGTCTGTAACTCCAGATCCAGGATATATGACATACTCTGGGGATATCTGCCTTTATATGCACACACACACACACACACACACACACACACACACACGAATTAAAATACTTTTTTTTTAATCTTCCAAAAAGAGAAAAGATTGGAAAAACACTGGCAATCACATAGGGTGAACTAGGCAGGTCAAAGGTGCAGAAAAAAGAAAGGTGACTCAACAAACAGAAGCAAGCAGCACATGGCTTCAACCATGTGGCCCTCTGTGTTATGGAGCTGAACCAGAAACTATGCCCAAAGGAAAGCTGAACAGCCCTAGTGATGACTGCCGACCTACCTGTAGAACAAGCCTAGTAGGCTAAGTGACATCTACACCAACATCGTTTCAACTGGCTACTTGATGTTTAACAGGTTTGAAAGTACAAGGACAGTGAAGTCTGTACAGTATTTGTTTCCTCCACTCAAAACACACTCTGGAGATAGCCTCTTACTATACTACCTGCCCTGCATGTGCAAACTGAGGGATCTAGGCTAAGAAGTGAGTTACAGGTCAGCTGCAAAGCTTCATGTGAGTCCTGCTACAGGAAGGGAAGCTACATCTGACACTTTTCCAAGTACAGCACTAGCATAGAGTGTAAGTAAAGTAAATCTTTCAGTATCAGCTTCTTCCCTCAACATCAAGCAGTTGCTCCAACAATGCATCTTTTTAAACTTTTCATCTTTTATTCCTCACTTTTCATTTTATGCATATCCTTTGTTTTTATGCTTTACATTATTTTACATTTTTTTTACATTACATTACATTATTTTTAATGTACATTATTTTACATTATTTTTAAAATGTTTTGCTATTTTTATACATCTTTTTTCATTTACTGAATTCTATTTATACATATTTTTAATTGCTACATAACCACTTTATTTTTATCTTCATAGCACACTCTACATTACTGTGGGCATTTTTTGTACTAGAGTGCATGTGGCAGGCAGTGGTTAATATAGAATACCTTATTTTTTGAGACAGGTTTGCCACTGAACCTACACCTCATGGACTTAACTAGACTGACAGGCTGGGGAGCCCCAGGGATTGTCCTGTCTGTCTGTTCCCCCTTAATTTGGGATTGGAAGCATGTATAATCTTTTGCTTGAGGTCCTTGTACTTACAAAGCCAGCACATTACCAACAAAGCCATTTCCCCAGCCTGTATGTATGTATTTACATTTATTTGTGTGTGTGTGTGTGTGTGTGTGTGTGTGTGTGTGTGTGTGTGTGTGTATAAGTGCAATCATAAGTGCAGCCTGTAGCATGGAGATCAGAGAAGAACCCAAGGAGTTATTTCTTTCCTCCCATCCTCAGTCTTGGTGGCAAGAATCTTCAGTTGCTAACCCATCTGTTGCCATACCTGCCAAATGACTTTCAGTATACTTTGGTACTTCTCTGCTGCTGTTACCCACAGCCCATTTCCTCCTCTCTGAGTGCTACTAGGAATTGAGCCTCCAGAGTAAACAGTCATCTAGCAAAGTTATACTTTTAAATTTCTGGGAAATAAGGACATTTCAAGAGAAGCATAAACTAAAGCAATTCATGACCAACAAGTCAACACTGCAGTAAATAATTAAAAAGAAGAGACAATCCAGACAGAAAAAGTAGCCAAAATTACAAGATTCAGCAATAACTAACTGCAAATGATCTTAATTCTATTTAAAAGACAATGGCTAACTATGGAATTTTTAAAGGATTCAAGAAACTCAATGACAAAGATTCCACAGACTGAGTGAAAGGATGCAAACAGGTGTATCAAGTTCATCACAGCTGAGATCAGGGCAACAGGGGTAGTTGGATATGTGAAGTATATTAAAACCCCAAAGTAGCAAAAGGTATTAAAAGGCCACTAGACATTAATGAAGGGAAACACAAAGATAATAGCTGTTAACATATGTACCAAATATTGAAGCTTCCAATGTCATTAACAAATACTGATATACATTCTAGGTATCAAGAAAGCAGACATCTATTCAAAGGCGGGGGTGGGGGGGGGACAGTGAGAAGGACTGAGTAGATACAGGTGAAGGTAGCTGTGGGTGAATATAAACAACATTTACAAGTATATGTGAGTCATTATGAAACCCATCACTTTTACATTAATTTAAAAACCTCTATGTACCAGAATGATGAAAACATGTCAAAAACTTGCATGTGACTGTTCAGAGAAGCAAGAACTCCACATGAACAGACAAATAACACTGTTATTGCTACATGATAGTACACAAAGTCTTGAAAACTTTGTGTATGCATAGTGAAGGAAGCCAGCTACAAAATATAAAATGTCCAGAATAGAAAAATCCATAGATCAAGGAGTGAATTTCGTCAGAGGAGGAAGGAAGAAGAGTTTCCAATGCCTGTTACTTAACACAGAATGTCTTTGCAAGTAATAAAAATGTTCCATATTGGCTTTACAACTGTGAGAACACTAAAGAAGTTGAATTATATATTTTATTTTATAAACATAAAAGTTTTGTTTGTGTTTATATATGTACTGTCTGTCTAGGCATGTGTGCCACAGCATGGGAATGGAGGTCCCAGGATAACTTAGTGAAGTCAGTTTTGCTCCTTCCATTTTTATGTGAGTTCTGGGGATAATTCACATGACTGGGCTGGAGTAACAAGCATCTTTTCCTGCTGAGCCATTTTGCCAGCTCTGAATTATGTATTTTAAAAGAGTGAACTTCATGGTACATAAATTATATTGAAAAAAAGTCTTTAATGTCATATGGTAAAAGAAACTTAAAATCATTAAAGTTACTAATAAGCATTTATCAATCAAATACCTCAAGCAGGACAAAACTGCTTGAAAATGACAAGAGAATCCTGGCTCAATTAAAATTGCAGATAACACTGTTCTGAACAATTTTCTTTAAAGAGAAATAAACTTAGTTTCCCTAAAGTAAATGACAATGAGAGAGACTGAAACAATGACCCCTTGAAGAGACACATTGTGAAAGGCTGGCTGTCCCCTTTCCCTTTCTTTGCATGCTCAACACAAACACTGCGTGAAGCGTGCCAAGAGCAGAGATGGGAGGCCATTTAATAGAAAAGAGTAGGCTTTTTTTATCCCTGCATCTCAAATATGGGTTCCAAACATAAGGGTAGTTGAGGAAAAATAGTTCAAATGAGTTTGGGGGCCCAGAAGTTTATTCTTCTTTCATTAGGTGGGAGGGAAAGAGCAGAAGAAATACAGGATAACCAAGAAAGGTGAGTTTCACTACTTGTTCCCTCCATAGGTCATGGTTTTTATTTTTCTTTTTAAAAACTTATGTCAAAGCATGTACTTTACACCTTTAATCTTCAGTAGGCAGAGACAGGAAGATTATAGGTTTGAGGCCAAGATTATTTCTTAAAAAAATAAGAATAAAATGTATATCAAATCATACTAGGAATGCTATAGAATACTGCCCCAGTGAAACCACTTGAATACAATTTAAAATCTCCATTCTCTTTAGTCCTTAAATCCCTTATAATACTGCTTTGCTTATCTATAACCTGTTGTACATATTTATAAATTACAATAAACTATATAAATAACTAGAAATGCTATTTAAAAGGTTTTTATGCTTATACTTACAGATTAAAATACATGTTCTTTTCAACTTCTAATTTTTAACTAATCATAACACCTAGATTAGGTAGGTTGGTCAGTCTATCTTTTTTTCCTATTTTTGCATGCATGCATGCGTGCATCTGTACACGAATATTGTAACAAAAGGAGTCTCATATAGTAGCTCAGGATGAACTCAAATTCACAACATAGTTAAGTGTGGTCATGAACTCCTGAATCTCCTAACTCTGCCCCCCACATACTGGAATTATAGACAAAACAAAACAAAACAAACAAACAAAAAAAAACCACAAGTGTCTTCCAATGTTACTTCTCTAACTTGTACTCACTGTATTCATCAGTATCTATCATTCTACTGTGTAATTTTAAAAGCAAATAATGACAAAGCTTATACAACCCACAGTTCATTAAAATTGCCAAAAATTGAAATGCATATAATTCTTTGTGTCATGCTCAACAAAAAGAAAGCACTTAAAAAAATTAAAACCATATAAAACATGTACTGTATTAATAAATGCAAAGAACAGCAAAGCAAGCAAAACAATACACTATTTGTTGTCTGCAACCAGCTGGCCACAGTCACACAATAAAGAAGGTACACTCACCTGGCTTTGGCACTGAGTTGGTCACTGACTGGGGAACTTTCTGGTTAATTAACTCGACACAATGACCAGGGAAGAGTCCCACCTAAGGAAAAGCAACAAAGAGAGGATTCCAAACCAGCAAATAGACCAGTGTGTGAATGCTGCCAGCTCACTTCCAGTAATGTACTCCACACCCCTCCCAAATGATTCTAATATTTCAAGCCTCTGAATACCAGATGACAATTACACAAACAAATAATAAAACAATCTGTTGCTATGAGTATACAAAACTATTTCTGTCCAAATATCTAAGTCTGCTTTGTTAGAGTTTTAAATTTATTAAAACTCTTTCATACCAACTAAAATATCTAATCACACTATAAGCTAAGCATCAAACTGGTAAAATTATAACTACCTAATAATTTACTTTCCTGAAATTTTAACCTAGCTGCATTGATACCTCTACAATCAACATTTATGCTGATTTCTTTAAAAAGAAGTTAGGGTTAGTTGAACATAATTCAAATCGTTCTATGAGTATCTTTTTCACTCTCCTGCATGTTTCATTTAAAAATAACAGTGAAGATAAGTTTCTCAAATAATGACTCATTTAAATTATAATATCCACTGCTGCTAAAAAATCAGCAGTGCAGGTAAGGGAAGCAGGAAGGAAGGCAAAGGTCTTTCACTCAGTGCAACAGACTGGTTTGCAGAGAACACTACACTTCCCTTACATCAGAGATGCCTGTAGAGCCTTAGGTGAAATCTCAACTAGATATATCTGAAAAACACTGACTTCCAGGTACTCAAAGGTATGGTGTGACCAAGAGAATTTGTACAGAGATAAACACCCAAGAGAAAACATATAAAGAAAATCTTTACCAATATTTATAGATGTTTCCTTAGATAGGAATATAAATGGGACTTCATGCAGCAGATGTTAAAAAAGAAACATGAAAACTACATCACGCTGCATCTTCCTTTGTTGACAGACTGAGGAAGAATAGAACCATCTTCCAAGAGTATGACTCACAATGTGCTGAGCTGTATACTTTCCATCTGTGTGCGGTTACTTTCACAGGCTACATTCTTATTTCAATTTCTAGATCTCTATGATAAATTTTAAAATTATAAAGACATAATCAGATAATAAGTAGGAAAGGAGCTGTTAATAGAGTATGAGTTCTGTCTATAAACATTTTGAATTGAGAATTACTAAAGCCATGTCTTGCAAAGTGATACATTAAGTATATTTAGTAGTAAAATTCTCCTAACATATATTCTATTCAATTTCCTGTTTCTCCAAACAAGTAAAATTCTTCCAAGACTGGTTGGACTGGATAAATTCTCATTTATTTTTTCCATTTATGTATTCTATAAAAGGATACATGATACAGTGGCTAACAGGGCAGCCTCAAAAGTATGAGGCCTGGGCCACTCCTGAATTTGTAACTTGCTAAGTTAGATAAGCAAGATGTCCTCTCTGTAATTCAGTTACCCTCTCCAAATGCAATAATAACAATACTTACCCATAAGGGTGTATATGGGGATTAAACAGATTAGTTTAACTAGAATGCACATACTAATCACTTGTTAAGTGCTATGTTATCCCAGTATGCTGACTACCAAAGACTTCAGGGCTTTAGCTCCTCCACCAGATGAATAGGACATTTTACCATCTCTTCCCTGTCTGTACATCAGCTAAGTTACTCTCAAATGTTATTCCTCTCAAAATAGTTTAATTCAGTTCAATTTAAAAATACATGAAATTGGCAATACAGACACAATTGGAAAATTTTCCTAGGCTATGGGCTCTGAGTAAACAGTTTAGTTTCCAAACTTGTAAAATGAAGACTCTCACTACCCATACTTCAAGAGTTTAAGTAAAAATACCTAGTCTTGCCTAGTGTGGTGTCAAATGCTTTTAATACTGACAACACTAGGGAGGCAGCTGTAAGCAGATCTTGAATTTGAGAATTGGAAGTCAGCCTGATCTACAGAGCGAGTTCTGGGAAAGACAATGCTGCTACATAAGAGTTATGAGTGTGTGAGAGACAGAAAGAGAGAAAGAGAGAGGGGAGGAGTGAGAGAGAAAGAGAGAGAGCGAGAGAGAGAGAATCTCTAGCTTAGTTCTTGAAATCAGGTGTTATCTGAAACTCAGCAAATAACGAGTTTCCCATTGCTTTCCTTCAAAACTGCCCAAAGCTTGATAAGTTTCATCAAGGAACTATGTCTCCATGTATACTATCTTTATCTTTTAAGTTTGTCTCAATGCAATATTTAGTTATATAGGAAAATTCTGTTCACATCCTGTGTAGATCTATAATGGATTGACAGAATATCTAATCCTAATAATTGTTCTCAGTGTTCTTTCTTTTTTTTTAAGTTTTTTCCCCCATTTTTTATTAATTAATATTTTATTATGAATAAAGTCATACTTTTTATCTGTGTATATCCTTGTTCAAGGTCCCTTCCCCCTCCCACCCCTTTCAGTCACTCTCTCTTCTCCACATCTCTTTAATTCTTCCCCAGCAAGGGCAGGAGGTCCCAAGGTCCCAATATGGCTCAGTTCAGCCTCCATACCTGGCAGATCCAGTTTTCTCCCCCCAACATCAAGACTGAGTCAGGTGTTTTTCTAGAGGGAGTGGGATCGAAGGTGTCAGTCCAAGGTGTTTCAGATCCCATGCTGTTCAGTGTTAGTGGTTTGCAGCTTGGGCATGCTTTGCTTTTGGCTTTTTTTTTGTTTAGAGTCCACTAATGAGTGAGTACAGTCCCTGCTTATCTTTCTGGATTTGTGACACCTCACTCAGGAGGATATTCTCCAAATCCATCCATTTGCCTGCAAATTTTAGGATATCATTTTTTCTTACTGCTGAGTAGTATTCCATTGTGTAGATGTACCACAGTTTGTTAATCCATTCTTCAGTTGAGGGACATCTAGGTTGTTTCCATATTCTTGCTATTACAAATAATGCTGCTATGAACATAGTTGAGCTAATGCCTCTAGAGTACGAAAGTGCATCTTTAGAGTATATACCCAGAAGTGATATTGCTGGATCCTTGGGGAGATTGATTCCCAGTTTTCTGAGAAATCGCCATATTTCATTCCAGAGTGACTGAACAAGCTTACACTCCCACCAACAATGGAGGAGTGTTCCCCTTGCTCTGCAACCTCTCCAGAATAGGCTGTCATCTGTGTCTTTTATTTTAGCCAATCTGAAAGGTGTAAGGTGGTATCTCAAAGTTGTTTTGATTTGCATTTCTCTGATGGCTAAAGATGATGAGCACTTTTCCAAGTGCCTTTCAGTTATTAGTAATTCTTCTGCTGAGAATTCCCTTTTTAGTTCTGAACCCCATTTTTTGATTGGGTTATTCAAGGTTTTGGGCTCTAGTTTCTTGAGTTTTCTCTATATTTTAGAGATCAGTCCTCTATCACTTGTAGGGTTGGTGAAAATCTTTTCCCATTCTGTAGGCTGTCGTTTTGCCCTATTGACTGTGTCCTTGGCTTTGCAGAAGCTTCTCAGTTTCAGGAGGTCCCACTTATTGATTGCTGTTCTTAGTGTCTGTGCCACTGGTGTTATAGTTAGGAAGTGGTCACCTGTACCAATTCGTTGGAGGGTATTTCCCACTTTCTTTTCTATCAAGTTCAGTATAGCTGGGTTTATGTTGAGGTCTTTGATCCACTTCGATTTGAGTTTTGTACAGGGTGACAGGCTTGGATCTATTTGCATTTTTCTACACACTACCTACCACCTATGCCAACACCATTTGTTAAAGATATACCTTTTTTCCATTGAATATTTTGGGCCTCTTTGTCAAAGATCAGGTGTTCATAGGTTTTTCGGTTAATACCCAGACCCTCAATTCCATTGCATTGATCCACAAGTCTGTTTTTATGCCAGTACCAGGCTGTTTTTATTACTGTAGCTCTATAGTGTAACTTGAAGTCAGGGATGGTGATGCCTCCTGAGGTTCTTTTGTTGACCAAAATGGTTTTGGCAATCCTGGCTTTCCTGTTATTCTAATGAAGTTGAGTATTGTTCTTTCAAGGTCCATAAAATATTGTGTTGGGATTTTGATGGGAATTGCATTGATTCTGTAGATTGCTTTTGGTAGAATTGCCATTTTTACTATGTTGATCCTACCTATCCAGGAACATTGGAGAGTTTTCATTTCCTGATATCCTCTTCTATTTCTTTTTTTAGTGATTTAAAATTTTTTGTGAATAGATCTGTTAGCTTCACTTAAATGCCAAATCTAGAAATGGTAAGTATTTTGTTTGCCTAATATTATAGTGTGTAAGAAAGAGCACTGAGGACTAACACATATACGAATGCAATGTCATGCTGTTCTCCTGTCTCTCCTTGTGCTTACAAGCATCTCAGCCATCACCAGATCACAAGGAAAGGCCTAGAGAATCTCAGAGGCTGTTGCCTATCATCGATAAGCTGGTGATTCAACTGTAGACATTATCTACCTTTTCTCATGTTTTTTTTTCCCCCTTTAGAGCCAAAAGCATTCCTAATGGTAAAGGGATCTCAAAAGATAATTTTATATATTTGTAGACAGCAAACTGATTCTATGTTCCTATTATAAATGATCCATTACAGTCAAATGAAACTGTATTCTGCTGAAAGTTTTATTCACTGATGTAACTAACCCTGAAATAGTTTATGAACACTGACACTTATCAGACAGAATTAGCTACTCCAGCACATATTAACAACTTAAACCACTACAAGTGTTAAGTGGTGAAAGTGTCTAGAGGTCTGGCAATGGACCTACTTGCTGTGACATCTTGTTTCTTATTTTAATCTTTCTGCATCAGTGTTGGGAAGAAGAGAAAGGCCTATCAACCATCTGAGTCAAACGAGATTCAACTTTGGGAGAAGATGGTAAAGAGGCAAGAATGGAAGACACTGAAAGAGGGTGAAGACTGATATTGAGGAAATGCCTGGAAAGAGTCTGGGGCTCACAGAAGGAGGCGAGGAACATTACTTCAGTAGCTTCCCTGTAAGTCCCTTCAATTAAGTAAGAAGTCAGAGAGGGAATAAAACCTGGAAATGTGCTGGTGTTTATCAACAGGTTCCAATGAAGAAAATGGCTTTTAATTTATGGAATTTGCTAGTGTTTGTGCATAAGCACCCTTATCATGGTTGGTTTTAAAGTGTCAATGGGGCACAAGACTAAAAAATATGCAGAGTAGCACTTGGTAGTATATTTATAACATGCAAACCCATGGGAAGAATGGAACCTGAGGAGTAGGAACAATAGAATATAATAGAACAATTATAAAACACTGTATTTTAATATAATTCATTTATTTAAAACTTACATATTTCAATTTTTAGTAATGGTAACACTTGGTAACTACACTAACTCAAGAATTTTACAAGTGATTCCAGTTCACCCTAAACTGTATTTATCTACTCGGTCAGTCCTGTGCCTGTGCAGCACTGGTAGCTCTCAGAATCTGTTCCAGGAGGTTGGTAAATCTTAGCTCAGCTTCAGACTCCTATAGAAACAAGGAGGCAGTGATGGGATGAGCTGTGGCCTATCTTAAGAACATGAACGTTAATTAGAAAGTCTAGTTTAGCTTCAACAATGAGCACACTAAAAATATTTTGATGCAAATTGAAGAAAATGTCAGGTAGACAAGCAATGAGATAGAAATAGCTTGGAGCTTTGGTACAAGTAAGAACAGAAAAGAATCCTTGTTCAACAGTAAAGCCTTCTTCTAAATACTGTCTCTTTGAAGCAGCCAACCAAAAGCTAAAAAGGAATTTCAACACAACAACAACATGCATACCAGGGACTTTCACAAACTTTCTAAGTTTAATTTTCCTGGGGAAACTCAGGGGTTATCAAGAGGCAAGCATTTAAGCTTAGCAGAAGGCCTGCTGCTGCTCAGTCCTATCACAGACTCTTCTATGGAAGTTATTTAGCTTCTGAATACTAACAGGCCAGTATTTTCGTTTGTTGACTAAAACTTCCTGCCCCCTAAATCTCTGGTGTTCGTATTTCACAACTGATGCTGAAATATGAGCCATCCTAATGCCTATATTTTCCCCCTTGAGTAACTATGTCTCTGTCCACTTTTTTTTTTTTCTATCCAGTATGGATACCCTGTTGACTATCTGAACATTTAAACCACTGCCCTTAGCTGCCCTCCTTACTAATCTTGTACCAAACCAAATCTAGCAACACCCCAAAGCAAACTAAAACTTTTCTTTATCTGCAAATCCTGTTCCTGAAGAAAACCATGAAACAGTACAAGATATTCAAAACAGTACAAACTCATAGAAATGCCAATTATTTTCCCCTTTCACAACCATTCTCAGAGATTCAACTCTGCTTTAGACTGACCCTGGTCTGCCCTCCAGGCCTTTCCAACACCATCTCATACATGCACATGACAGCTTATGGTGTCAATTAATCTAAGGTTTTAAAACTAGGCCCCACTCTCCGTTACCAGTGAGTTGTTAGAAGTAGAAAATCAGTAGTTTTCAAAAATAAAGAAGAAAAGACTAAAGAGAAAAGGTGAAAGCTATTACGAGTGAGGATCTAAAAGCTGGAATGGAATGGTGGAGAGCAGTCCTTGCACGGGTCCTTTACACATTTCCACTTGAGTCTCTCCCACCCTTGTCTCCCACAAAAGCACACCGAACTGTTTTCTGAAATGCCTACTCACTAATTTCCATCAGGAAAAAAAAGGCTTTACACTCTGACAGAAGGGCTTGAGATTCAGAAATAAGGTCAGAGAGAGGAGTTGACAGAAACATGCTACTTAAAGTCCAGGGAGTAAAATGTTCACAGCAAAGAGAATGAGGAGAAAATTCTCCCCAAAATGTAGAGGTCAGATGGTAGAGCATGCCCTGGTCAAAGCAATAGAATTAAAAACAAAACAAAAAGCCAGAACTTGCAAAGTGCTGTGCCAACTCAGTCAGGAGACACTGATGAGAGCTCAGCTATGAGGAATAAGAACTGCACACTTGTTTCTGCGTTAAGCCAGAGGTCAGAACTGTTATCACAGATGTAGGTTTTAGGAGACCTGTGAAGAAAACCAGAGTCTACCTCCTCAGAAAACAAAGAACATTGAGCTGAAGGCAATGAGAACACAGGGAGCCCTGTCTTTCCTCTAATTGCCTTTTCATTTTATTGTTTTGTAAAATTCCCATACCCACTACTGCTCCCTTTCCTGTCTCCCAGTCTTCCTCCAGTCTCCCCTACCCCCACTCCATTCACTCCCCAGAGAAGGCTTCCCAAGAAATCCTAAGGTGAGTCAATTCGGTCTGGCATATACAGTTGAAGAGGACTGAGTCTATCCCTCAAGTATCAAGGCTGATCCCAGAATACGGAGACAAGCAGAGAGAACGTTGTGAGTTAGAGGACACAGCCTCGTCTATATAGTGAGTTCCAGAACATCAGGGCTGTGAAGAGAGACCCTGTCTCAAAAATGAAAACAAAAAACCTTGCTGTTTGCGTCTTGCTTAATAAAAATTATGAAATATCTTTTGTCCAGAAAGTAGGACAGAACTTCTAATAATTCCTAAAACGGCCATACACATACTTCTAATATATAATAATAGCTATGCAAAATATTAATCTCATCATTGATAATTACAAAATCAAAATAGTGATTAAATATGAAAAACACTAATGATATTCTACATCCCACATTATAAAATATGTAGTCAAAGTTTAACTTGTATTTAAAGCTAAACAAGCATATCAACAATAAGTAATAAGACTATGGGTATACCAAAGAATTGTTTTAAAATATTTTGTTGTAATTTATTAAGTGTTTGATTTATATTTCTTTTTTTTATACCTGTATACCCAAAGTTGTTCTCCAGTTCACTGGTTCTGCAGTGGGAGTTGGTACCAGGCAGGATGAAAATTTAAGAAGGCCTGGCCTGAGGCAGGATAGAAATTTATTGTATTAGTAAATGGTCTGAATTCTCCTCCACCCCAGAGGATGTGCAATCTCACTCATCCTCGGTATAACCCTGCAATGGCACCAGGGGCTCTTGGAGCCAATCTGACTCCTCTGGGTCAGAGTGGGTGAGTTAATGGTTAAATATGGTCAACAAATAAGTTTACAAAATAAAGCATTTGTCAGCAGTTAAGAGTACTTGCTGAACTTACAGCGGACTTGGGTTCAGTTCCCAACTACTACATGGCAGCTCACAAATGCCCGTAACTTCAGTTCCAGGGGATTCAGGGCTCTTTTTCTGGCCTCTATCAGTACCAGGTGCACACATAGTGCACTTACATCTATGCAGGCAAAAAATTTCATACACATAACAAAAAAATTAAATGTTCTTTAGAAAGAAAGCACTAGAATATAAGACAGAAACTGAGAGGGAGTGAATGAGAATATGTGGTCAGAGTCATGAGTGGTCATTTTGTCATACCAAGGAAGGAATTTAAAGTTCATTTTACAGAACATAAAACCAGCAAATTCCGAACAACAAAGGGACAGAAGGTCTGTTTTAGAAAGAAATTTAACAGCAATGTGTCTTTCAAAGTAAAGGGAATGAGAGAAATTTCATTGGAAATCTATAAGAACAGAATAATAAAAAACATAAAATGAAGAAGACTAAATGTAAGTAGGAGACACAAAAATTGTCAAGTGTGTTGGGCATAATTTTTTCTTTTACTTTTTTTGAGTTCAGTTAATAAACAATGAACTGTACACATTTAAAAGTATATTTTAATAAGTTATGACATCACAGTCAAGGTAGCTTATATATACATTCATCAACTCTAAGGTTCTCATGTAATTCTTCCCTCACATTTCACCCTCTCCCTCTGCTGCCAGGTAAACCCTGATTCCCTATATACCACTACACGTTACTTTTGAATTTCCTATGACTTCAAATGAATGAAGCTCTGTGGAATAAAAAGTTGTATTCTGTCTTCTTCCTTACACAATAATTATCTTGAAGATCATTTGTGTAGCTGCATGTATAAATGATTAATTCCTTTTTATTCCTATGTAAAACTTCATTGCATAGATGCTACCATATGCCTATTCATTAAACTGTAGTACATAAATAATATAATCATTTACAGCCTTAGATTATTATATATAAAGCTGTTATAAACATCCATGTTCAAGTTTTTGTATAAACATTTTCTTTCTTTTTTCTTGAGTAACTCATTAGAAATGAAATGAATAAGATATGTAATAGGTATATAATTCACCTAAAAATCCAACAAACTATAAATCAAATGGGTTCAAGACCTTTACATTCTAACCAGCATTGTATAAAATTTCTAATTCTTCAGTCTTGTCACTTAAATTATAGGGCCATGCTTGTTATAACCTGTGCTCTCCTAAGGATTATCAGTGTTGAAAATTTTCTATATGTGTGCCATTCAAATCATTTTGGTTATGCATATGTTCTAATCTTTGTCCATCTTTGAAACCAAGTTCCATTTCTTAGTGAGTTTTGGAATTCATTTATATATCCTGCATACAAGTTCTCTATCAGATAAAACTAATAGAAATACTTGTTCTCAGTCTGTGCTTATCTTTCTATTCTTTTTATGGTGCTTTTTACAATTTGCTAAAATTAAATTTATTTTATGAATTGTTCTTCTGATGTTACATTTAAGAAATCTTTGCCTAATCCAAAACCATAGACATTTCCTCTTATCTCATCTGGAGCTTCATAGTTTGTCCCTTACCTTTGGGTCTATGATTCATTTTTAATTAATTTTCACATCTGACGCAACATTTGAACTAAAGTTCACTGAACTGAGTTCTGATGGTTGTTGGAGTCACTTGTCTATGTATTATGGGTCTAATCCAAGACTTTACCCTGCTCTACTAAAGCTGTTTTATGTGAATCAATACCACAAGCTCTTGATTCTGAAGTTCTATAGCAGACTTTCTCTTTGTGCTGTCTATATTGGTTGTTTTATAGATCAGGCTTAGCTTTTTTATCCTAAATCCTTTGCCTTTCCATGTGAATGGTTTAATCCTGTCATCAATTTCTACAAAAGAGGAATGTGGGGATGTTTCCTAGGATAAATTTGGGAAAGAAGAATAGCTTAAGAACACAGCCTGCCAACATAAATCATGGTGTACCCTTACATTTACCTGGGTTGTCTTTCATTTTGACCAGCAAGGTTCTGTGGTATACAGTATACATATCTATCACATCTATTTTCAGAGATAGCTTTATGGCTACATATTTTTGATGCTATTATAAATGGGCCTTGTTATGCTTAATTAATGCTGTGTAGTCTCTGGATTCCCTTAAAGTAGGAAAGTTTTCATGTACTCATCCTAAGTAGTTACATAGAAATGTTGTGCATTTTAAAAGTCAAAAGATTATTTTGCTTTTTATGTCTTTTATGTGTGAAAATTTTAGTTGTTTTTGAAGTTGAATACACATGTAGGTAGAGGTATTATGTGTAGCTTTTATTTTACAGCCATAAAAAAGGGTCTCAGAAAACAGTTCAAACCAGGGCAAAAGCAGAGTTTAAAGAGCTTGATAACTACTGCTCTTAACTGTCTTGCCAATGGCTTCAGTAGAACTGTGTCAGTCATCATTTGGTAGGATACATTCTGATGGCATAAAGTAATAAAAAGCTATGCAGTAGCAAATTCATCACTGGGCACCAATGACAACAGTGGCACCAAACTGAAACTTAAACATCAGCAATATATATATAAAAAAGTATATATATATATATAAAATGTATACACTTCTGTGATCTCAAGTGGGGTTGGTGCAAAGTCAGAACTCAATTCTATATTTGTAGTATTTTTGCTTATGAATGTATTTTGTATTTACTGTTTTTATAAAATAAAACAATTTATCCAAATTTCTGTG
The DNA here is from genome assembly GCA_004025045.1 of Sigmodon hispidus. Classification (NCBI taxonomy): domain Eukaryota; kingdom Metazoa; phylum Chordata; class Mammalia; order Rodentia; family Cricetidae; genus Sigmodon; species Sigmodon hispidus. The sequence goes on from PVIH01003933.1 coordinate 78,414, forward strand.
TCTAGATTTTTTCTATTTGTGTGTGTGTTGAACCTGTGTGTAACCGTTTGCACTTGTGTGGGTACACATGTATGTGAGGGTATACGTACACAAATACATGTGTACATATACATTTGGAGACAAGGTTGATACTAGAATTTTTTTTTTAAATGTGCATTGGTGTTTTGCTATAGGTGTCAGATCCCCTGAACTGGAGTTACAGACAGTTGTGAGCTGCCATGCGGTGCTGAGAATTTAATATGGGTCTCTGGAAGAGCACTCAGTGCTCTTAACCACTGAGCCATCTCTCCAGGTCCTGATACTGAGGCTCTTAATGGTTTTCCCACCTTATTCCTCTTGAGTCAAGGTCTCTCGATCAAAACCAGAGCCCACAGTATGTCTTGCTAGCCATCTTGCCCTAGAGAACTCATTACTACATTCCAAGACTCAAGTTACAAGTTAGCCTCCACACCCAGCCAGCACTTAATGTGTTCTGGGAATCTGAATTCTGGTACTCTTGCTTGTATATAAAGCACTTTGATCACTGAGTCAACCTCCCCACCCCCAGTCTCCAGACTTCTATCTCTTAAATGACAGTTTAGAATCAGATGGCCCACTGTCATCTGTCACAGAAATCTAAGACTCCTACATGCAGACAAGTAAAGTTTACTACTGTTCACTAATTGTTACTGTGATCCGTTCTTTATCCAGAATGCCTGTTTCTATGTCGGTCTGCACTGAACAGTATGCTGTTTTAGGGGGTTTTCTCTACTTGTAAATATGAAAAGGGTTACTACCATAAAGTTGTGAGAATGAAAGGTTAATGGAAAGCACTTAGAATAGCTTACATATGCTTTTATGAAATGACTTCTTTTGTATCATGTACTCCCTCTGCTCTTGAAAATATGTAATGTTCTAGATTAAATTCATAGTATATGAATATAATTTCTCATTACTTAGAAAAGAAACATTTTGCTCTACTTTGAGTTATAAAAAGGTACAGCTTTTTAGAGGAGCAAGATTTCCAAGTACCTACATTTTTTAATGACAATCAGTTATAAAAAAGCATGTTAAACTCATGGGTAAAGATAGTGTTGGTGTTTAAGAATTGCTTTAATTTTTGTTCACAGAAACACTCACACAGTGTTGTGGAATAACTAAAAAAATAAAGCAGGTGACCCTTGACCATGTTGTGGAGAACTAAGAGAACACAAATACACAAATCACTGTCACCTTCCAAATGAGATTTATCTTCTAGACTAATCACACAGTGTACATAGGAAGGCTCCCTGTGAGTTGGGAAGACAGAACAACTGTTGAATTGTATTGACTCCCTCTCTATGTGCAAAGGGTTAACAACAGGCAGCCGAATTCCACTGGGCTTCACATGTGTCATGAAGATCACCTGCGGAATTTGATATAAAACTCAACCTCCTGCTCCATGCCCTGAGATGCTGATACCAACACCCAGTTTTAACACATTTCTTGGGCCATTCTGATCCAAGTGGAGCCCATTCCCAAGACAAAAGAGAGACCCTCTAAGAACACCACACTCTAACTAAAATGATCAAATTACACTTATGCTTATATAATGCCTTTTTCAAAAAATTCTAAGACCTTACTCTACAATCCTATGAGTGGTCTATGTCTGAGAACATGAATCTGAGAGTGAAGCCAGTTATTAAAATTCCTTTTCACCTGAAGTATGTTATATGATAAAAAAAAACTTAAAAAACAAAGACAAAAAAATTCAATATATTCCTTAGGAGACAAAAATTACATATTTCAGAATTTCAAATCATTGTAGTTAATATAATTTCACACTTCCTACTTCCAGAAGTTTAAAGAAAAGAGAGTCCTGGTATAATTTAAACACATGGATGAACTTACCCTTCTGTTCCCACAGCTAAATTATGGTCTGGGCTAGGACAATATGTTGAACATAATGTAGCAAATTGCTAGTCTTAACCAACTACCAGCGGACAACCTGGGCTTACCTAGTAGGCACAGAGACAAAACATGGAAGAGGTGATCTGGTTTCCTACCGCGCAACTACTAAGGCAGAATTTGTGATTCTTATGCACACTAAAGCTGGAGCATCAGAGGCAAAGATAGTGTAGAAAGGGCAAATGGCAACAGAAGAGCAGTATGACCTCAAGTGTTACGATAGCCATGCAATATCACTAAACACCCACTGTGACGGGTGAGTCCTGCTGCCACACAGGAACAAGGAAGCTTAGCAACAAGAACTGGTACAGCTGATGAGAATGTGAAGGGAAACAGTCACTTTGGAAGATACTTTTGTCTTTTCTTTAAAGGGTGAATGTATTCTTACTATGTAAGCCCACAACCACACACCTTGGTATTTATGCTTAAACCTTAAAATCTACATAACATGTACAAGTGAACATAATTATAGCTTGACTCATATTTGCCAAAACACAGGGCAGTAAGGTGCCCTTCATTGGGAGAATAGAAACATAAACTATGGTATATCCAGTACATATGCTCTGTCAAAACCCATGAAATATATACAATATTCTACATCTTAATTTAAAAGCAGGCTACAGCTAAAATAGTATATCAATAGTTTCATTAATTATAAATCAAGTCAAAAACTGGTCTGCAGTAGTTGTTGGACAGAAACTGAGACTGTACTTTTCTTATCTGTGTCCATGACCTCAGATCACTTTCTACAAAGAATTCTTATTGTGTGCTACAGATAAACTCTGCCAACAGCTGAGGGGCGACAAAGGTCTGCACTTGCCACATAGTAAATGCACTGCAAACCACAAGGTAAGGATCAGAAAAATTATGAAGTAAATGATTCTGTGAAACTCTATGAACTACTTGCTCACTTTAGCCCGAAGTCCAAAGATTTACTAAAAATCAAGTCTAGTTATTTTATAAATGATAATAAAACAATTTCATTACACAGCGATTGTATAGCTACTCCACAGTAATCACAAGGGAAGATTTCCATGTGGGGATCAGTACTGTCATACCATGTGATCAGAAAAGAGCCAAGACACGAGTGAGACCCTGACAAAAACACAAAGCTCACTGGCCAAGCAGAGCCCTAAACATGGAGATTAGAGGCCCACAGCAGTGTTCAGAGGATGACATCCTAGCACACTGTCTTCAGAATGGGAAGCAGCAGCCTGTGTCCTCATCCCTCTCTTCCCTTCTCCTAAGTCTGCACATGGGCACCAAGATTTCCCTAAAGATCTGAGTTACAGCCACCCTCAGCCAGGCCAAGCCCTACACTTCCTATGCACCTCTATCAAGCAGGTTGTCACTGCATGTGGCTCCCTCCTCTATGGTGTGATGTAGTGTTCATGCATAGCCAGTCTGCCTAGTCCCTCTGACAGACTTGCACAAGTCACCTGAGCATCACTAAAGACTTTATTGCTTCAGAAATCAATGAAAGATCTCCAGAGATTCTAGCTGAAAACGTGGAAGAGAGTACTAAGCCTATTTGTTCTCTGTGCCTTGGGGCAGAGTGCCTAACACCACATGGACTTTTGGTACAATAAGGAGGGACTGACATAGGCCTTCTCACATGTACTGACTACAGGAGACAGGCAGGATACCTGCCCAGCAGTCTGTTCAGGGAATTCTTCACAAGTACCTCAATCTCTTTTCAGGCATGGCCAACACCCATAGTTCTAGCTACCTTTGGCTTGGGAATTTACAGAAGACCCTACTCGGAATCAAGTATGTATAAGAGACATACCAAAGGGCCCTTAGATGGGCCACAGAGAAGACCAACTCTAACAACTCTCTGGTCATGGACTCCCAGACCTTATAAAAATAAATTTCTGGTATTTAAACCACCCAGTCTGTGGTATTTTTGCTGTGAAATCCCTAGAAAACAAGCATAGCATATAATACACAAATAAAGCAATGAATGAACCTTAGAAATAGCCATGTCCAGTAACAGAAGATGAACACACACAACTGTTTAACTTCTGAATTTTTATCACCTATCTATACCAGAATGTATGAAATACAAGGACCTGCAACATAATTTACATTACAGAAATTTAAAACTCTGAATATTGGCATTCTGAATATTGTTTCCCCAAGAAGGATCACATAAAAATGCTCTTATTAAAAATGCATTTCTATAATACCCTTCAACTGTTAATGTATTTTTAAAGATTACAAAATTCAGGTAGGTTCTGTTATAATTATTTAACTATATGAAGTAAGGCCCACTAGTAACCTGGAATAGTTGCTAGCTCTGCTGAGGTCCCCACAACTCAGAATTTAAAAATATCTAACAAGAGGAGGGAGAATGAGCTTTTTAGAAAGAACTTTTCCCAGCATACAATACATTAATCTTTACATGAAGATAGCTCACAATGACAGCAATGCACAGGGTCAGGGGTATGCCCCAGGATGCTCCTGGCCAACCTTTACTGCATTTCTTTCTGGATGAAGAGAAAATGTAACTGAAACACCAAGTTCATGCAAGTGAAGAGTAAACCTAGAAACTATACTTGGTGTTCTTCAGACAACAGGCTATTAAACACGAATCTGAGTTTCTGCTCAGCCCACCATTCGCTGATTCAGTATCCGAGCTATTTACTGAACTATCAACTCTCACAAAAACTACCTTCTCTCTGTAATAGTGAGAGGAAATAATTACCTGGACCTTTTGAATTTTAAGAAAAAAAAAAAACCTGCATAAGAAATGCTAAGTAACACCTCCCTCAAAGATGTCCAGCACATTTTCCCACTCACAATCTCCATGCAATTGGCCATCTGTACTCTTACAAATGATGGGTGTAGGTGCAAGGAATAATGAGCAGAGAGCAGCCTGTTCTTAAAATACAGAGCTTCTTTTTAAGAAGTTTTGACAGTGACATTTGAAGATTTGCTCTGGGTTTTATAGGTACCTCATCAACTGTTGTTCTTAGAGGAGATTCCAATGTCATCTACAGACTTAGATGCTTTCCTGAGACCAAGGAAAATAAAAAATTCATATAAACAGGATTTTATATGAACAAAATTCCCTATATTAAAAAAAATCTGCCCAGTGTGGTGGCACATATTTAATTCCAGCAGTTGGGACACATAATTATGCAGATCTCTATGCATTTGAGGCCAGCCTCATCTACAGAGTGAGTTCCGGAATAGTCAGGAATAATTCCCTCTGTAAAGATACCCTGCTCAAAATAAATAAGTAACTATGTTATATAATATGTTATGATAATAAATTAATATTCTATTAGTCTTAAACTGGTTAATATACACCAATTTTGTCTATTTTTGTAAAAGTATTTTTAAAATATGTGTATAAGGGAGGTATACTTGAATGTGTGAATACAGGTCCCATGGAGTCTAGAGCTGGAGCTACAGGTGGCAGGAACTAAGCTTGGGTATCTAAGAGCAGTATGTGCTCGAAACTGCTGAACCATCCAGTCAGTCCCCTATGCTGACTTGAAAAGAATCAGTCTGACAAACTGATCTCTGCAGGTTTTAATTATAAATTAGGATAGTAAACCTATGCCTACACGATTCAACAAATATTTGCTATGTAAATGAGGAGAAACTTAATATTATTACACTAACAAAATTAAGATGTTGAAAGATAATATGAAAGTTATAAGCAGAACCTCTGATGTTAATAAGAAACTTAAGTCCAAAGGAAACGTAACATATCTAAGGCTACAAAGAAGAAAGCTGATAGCAATGCCAAGACCAAATCATACTCATTTTAAAGATAATTTGGATTTGATCACTTCGTTTTTAGCATTTATTTATGTGCAGCACACGCGCACAGGCACACACACGCAAGTCAGGTCGCCTTTGGGGAGTTGGTTCTCTCCCTCACTGTGTTGAGCCCAGGAGTTAAACTCAGGCTGTTAAGTTTGTCAGCAATAGTTTTTACTTCCTAAGCCATCTCACTGGGCCAAGAATCAACCCTTTAATTAAAATAAAAAAATACCCTAGTCTCCTACCCAGTTTTACATTTCATCAAAATCATTCATTACTCAGAGCTCTGGAAAAAATCAGAAGAAATAAAAAGGCCAATTACACAAAGAAGGTGTGCAGCAGCAACATGATGATGATAATGTTCTTTCTGATCTTAGGAATTAAACTGCTGTCTATGCTCTAAAGAAAGTGACAAAACTAAAAATTTCAAATAAAAATATTTGTTTTAAGATTATGAATGACTAAAACTTAACAGAACAAAATAGCAGATGCAATAAGCCTCATACAAGTATTTAACATTTCTGTCTTCACACAACTGACCTCTAGGACAAATCTATGAGGTAAAGTCCTGTGATCTCCATTTGAGAAGACACAGCATCAACAAAAAATGGCCAAGATAGCACACGACAAAAGCCAGGCAGACTGGCACCACAGCTTACAATTAACTACCGTGCTGCATAGTTTAAACTGGGTTAATATTTTTTAAGTATGCACATTTCATAAAAAGCTAATATCAGAATTCTTAAATAGGCAAAGTTCAAAATAGTTACATAGTAGTTCAGAAATTTCTAACTCTGTAATACACTTTAGAATGATTTTGTGATAGTTTTATAGGGAAGCCACAACAACCCCTCCCCCTAAAAAAACCCATCGGTGCAGATTAAGAATATAATTTTAAGACATTTCCAGAGGCTACTTTATGAAGTTTTAACAGATAAGACAAGATCATATAAACATTAGTGTAAGGTTACTTAAAAGACACCAATGTGCAAAAGTGACCAAGTGGTTAGAGCTATAGAATGCTAAGAGATACCACTGTCAAATCTCAACTGTTGAAGCATATGTGGAAGATGAATGATACATCTTCTAGTTTACTGTTCTGTCATCAACACACTTTAATGAATTATTTTTTTAGAAAAAAAATCCAACTGAGAAAATTCTAACAGAAAAGATGTGAATTGTTATTTAAAACCAATTAGAAGAAAGTAGAATCATAGCTCTGATCACATGGAAAGGAGTTCTCAGGTCTGAGACTGCCTGCACTCTAGCTAGATCTAGCCAGCCCAGGAATGGAAGGGGAGGGGAGGAGAGCCAGCAGGGTACATTACCCAGGAGTCATGGCCAACACCATCATCGCCCACATCTTTGAACAACACTTCTAGTGACATCTCCTGGCACATCTTGTAAACAGTTACACTGATGGACCATATAGAAAATGTTCTTTGAGCTTTCTCACAGTAAGTGCTTTTGTCACTTACCTGAAATCCATGCTTGCCTCTCCACCATGTACTTAGTACTTTGGGAGGCATATCAATAACAGAAACGATGTCTCCCACCTGCAAGAATCAAAATTTTAAGTAAAACATTTTTTGATAAATTTTAAACCAATTGCTATATCTATAAAGATATAAATTGTATAAAAGAGCAAAGTACTATTTTAAGTTTAAATAAATCTGAAAAAACTTACTAAGTTTTAAAAATAATTTTAACACTCTTACCATTTATTAAAGGGGATTCTACTGAAAGTTAAATAGCACAAAACTGTTCCAGCTAACAGACATGCAGTACTTTCACCCTGGACTGACTCCTTGGATCCCACTTCCCCTAGAGGAACACCTGACTCACTCTTGAGGGAGGGGGGAGAAAACTGCATCTGCCAGGAGTGGAGACTGAACTAATCATTATTGGGTCAGTGGGACCATAGGACTGCCTGCCCAGAGAGGGGATAGGGATTTGTGGAGAAGAGAGAATGACCTGATGTGGTGGGAGGGGGAAGGGACCTTGAATAAGGATATACAAGGATAGAAAATGTGACTTCTTTGTTCATAACAGTAATAAAAAAAGAAAAAAATAATAACTTGCTATGAAATATTTGCCTTTAGAATATTATCAAAATAAATTCTACCAGGAAACAAAAAAAAGAAAAAAGAAAAGAAAAATAAAAATGGCAAAGGCTGGAAAGTCTCAAGAACAAAATGGAAATGGCAAAAAAAAAAAAAATCAGATTTTTGGCAATTTATTTATTTATTTGTTTGTTTATTTATTTATTAAAAGAAGAGCTCACTAAGCAGCCAAAATATGTATGTATGTATGTATGTATGTATGTATGTATGTATGTATGTGTGTATTAAAAGATGAGCTCACTTAGCAGCCCCAGCTGCTAAGACTACTTCATAGACAAGCTTGCCTCAAATGCACAGAGAATTGCCTGTCTGCCTCTCAAGTGCTGGGACCAAAAGCATGACCCACAATGATGGGCATTAAATTAATCTATTAACAAGTTTATTTTATGACAAAATATAATTTTCAGTACAGGTTAATTTCAAAGTAAAAATCCAAATTAAACAGGAAAATGATGACAGGGCTAAGTCTGCAAGACTATTACTACTACAGTTTGTGTTCAGAAATTGTCTTTTTAGGGTTGCACTAATTTCTCAGTGATATTTGTTAAGAGTTATAGTATCTTTCAATACTTACATTTTTATCTGCAAAGACTAACAGTTTAGTTTG